>WSFP011496141.1:0-14315 GCA_009831015.1 Picea engelmannii
GTGAGGGATTTCACCATAAGGGGACCACTTTGGAGTTCATCCATTTGTACACCTTATCAATCATGATAAGACAATAATGAGTCATCTATACATTTTTCCAACAATCTCCCAAGTAATCAAACTATTGGCATCAATGACAAACCATTGGCATCAATGACAACATGATCCAACAGCCTCGACCTCTTCCCATTTCCTATGCTCACCATTGAAATTTTTTTAAATTTGTTGGCTTGATTTTCCTTAGTTCACGTTGCAAGATGTCTGCCTCATGCCTTCTCCTTTGCTTCTAGACGACAGACACACTTGGGATGCTCCCTGGACCTTAACTTGCATGAGTTCTTCTAGTATATTTCCTTGGATAATGATGGTTCTTTCTCATGCTTCTTAACTTCGTATAATTTCCATGACTATTATAGCCCTAAAATTCCCTACTCATGCATACATGGAATTGGTCTTCCTACTTGCATAATTTTCCAAATCACTACCGAGGAACTCTATTTAAAAAACCAAATTTTAGAGAATTTATGTGCCCTGTTTCACTACTTCCAATGTGCATATGCTTGTTTCATGCTAGATATCTTGCATACATGTTCTTTTATCACACTAAAAAACCCACGTATACCTCCAAAAGTTGAAAAAATTAAAAGGTTGTAAGGAATTCAGTGGAATTTATGGGCTATTGGAGGTTTCACAACCAATTCACCTTCTATAGCCTGTCCCCCAACTGAATAACTATCCTTTTGTCATATAAAAGGAGGTCTTGGGGTCTCATTCCACAATCAAGCATTAAAACGGTGAAAATCTACCCAAATTCCCTTCCCTTCCTTGCTCAAGTATTTGCAGCCTTTTGTGATTTATTGCATCAGCATTCACTCTCTAGCCCCTTTTCTCCCATACAATACATTCCCTTCCCTTTGAGGTGATAAATATATTGTGAGAAGAGGCTTATTGAAGGTGCATTTAGAGCATTGTTAAGAGGATCCCGGACCAGGTTCATGGAGCATCAGCCTTCAAAGTTTGTAAGCTTCAATATTTGATTAATGAATTAAAAAATCTATTTTTCCTGTCCCAAATTATGTTTTTTATGTCTTTTCTTTGATTTATACAAAACAATCTATATCTAACCCTAATTTATGAATAGAAATATCATTCTTGTAGCCTTGTTTTCCTAGTTTTGGATGCAGGTCAGCTTTGAGAGAAGACTTGTAGCTTTGGGAGCTACAAATATTGAGGAGATCGACACCAAACGTTGCATAAAAGGTACGGTTTCCGAATGAATCTTTCACTGATTTTTGTTAATCTATTTTGGAATGTTTTGGGTAGTGTAGAAATGTTCGAAAAAACAGGTATTCCAACAGAGGGCGAACACCTTCAGTAACCATTCACACAGCCAGATCAAAGATCAAAACACTGATGTTTTGACATGGTAAAACCCCTACAGGGAAACATCCATGACCCCAGCCAACGCGGCCACTTGGAATAGTTTATTAATGCAAAAAGAAAAAGAGTACATAGAGATTTTATAAGATATTTTCTCATAATCGATCATCGGAAAATTACCCTCCATGCTCTTTAAATAGATATCATGGACCAATCAGGTTTTAAGCCACAGATCAATGGCCATTAAGATCAAGGAGAATATGAACCATCAGATCACTCTATGTCAGGAACATATCATGACCATTAGATTTCCTAACTAAAAATTCATACTAATGCATACTAAAAAAACACAATAAGAAACACACTTTTACCTAACGACACATTAGACCAAGTAGATCTTAACTAACTCCTAAGTGTCTAAATATTCTAAGAACAAATTAGATTGACTTTTAGGGAGTCATTTTCTCTGTCTATACTTTAAACCCTGGTATACTTATAGGGGGATTTTGCCACTAGCAGAATTGGTGACTCCACTGGAGAGTCTCTCTAGGGTTTTAGAGGGAGGCTTTTTGGGTGTTTAATTAGCTTCTTGATTTCCTTTTGATTTTCAGTCAAGATCACTGAGTCTTTTAAGGGTGCCTAGTCACCTGCAAGGTGCATACCATCTTTCCCTATCCTATCATTTTTCCTAGTCTTTTTATTTTTGAAAAGTCTCATAGGTGTACATGCCCTGTTTTGGGTCAACTCGCATACATACATGCTCTGCATAGTAGACAACCCATGTACATACGCGGGTTGTTTATGAAACATCTCGCATCTCTGTGTCTTGAAAGTGTTTTTTAACAAAGATAGGTATGTTTTTTTCTTGATAGAAGTTTGGGCTTCTCGAGACTTTCTTGAACCTGTTAGAGTCTTTGTCTTTGGTCATAGCTTGGGTTAAGGTTTCGGTTAACTTGTTCCTTAGTTTTCTTTTGTTTTCCCTAAAAGGTTTAGAGCGAGCTGTCAAGTTTTAGATCCTCCTTTTGGTTTCTTGGTTGAATACATGTGTTTATGTAGTTGGTTTAGGGTCTTTATCAATCTTGGTTTCATTTTTCTCTTTGTTCCTGTTTCTTGCTTTGAAAAACAAAAAAAAAAATTGACTTTAGTTTTTCTTGTTAAAGCAGTTCAAAAAATAAAATAATTTTTTTTTTCTTGCATTTAGTTTGGTAAAGTAGTCAAGGTTGTTGTTTGCAAAGAAAAAAAGAGTCTTTGTTTCAAGGTTCTTTTCGTTTTCATGAAATACAAGTAGTTTATTCGTAGTCAAATGAAAACACTTTTTAGGAAACTTTTCATTACGAGATCTTCAAACATTATTTAGAAAAGTTGAATTTTACAAAGAGTTTTACAAGCTTTGCTTTAAGTTTGAAGTATCTTGTTGCTTTCAAATGCTTTAAATTTCTCTTCCTTATTCGTCTCTTCATAAAACCAGCAGTTGCACGACCACACTCTTTGTGTAAATCAATCCTTAAAATTAACGCTTAACTTAAAATATATTAGACTTTTTGTTTGTAGGGTTCACCAACTAGTTTAGGGTTTTAGGGCCTTGAATTAGGTGTGAAGAGGAAACTCTTCAAGGCCATTTGAAACAAACATTGGAGTCTGAGATAGGAATTTTTTTAAGTTCAATGTCATAAGAGTTAGTTTGGACCCCCTCTAACAAAGGGGGTAAACATGAGGTCGCATAAGGAAAGGTAGAGGAGATAACCCCTCCAAAGCTGGACCAAATGCAGTGGGGATTGTATATTGAGGGAGTTTCTCAGGAAAAATATTGATCACATTTTCCTACGGAGCTTTATGGACCTCAAATTTGTTTGAGATCCCCAGTTCTCTTCTAGACCAATTTATTTTGACACCCATAAAGGGCTTCAAACTTGTCATCATGCTCATTACGATCTTCCCGACTATCGATTGTACCCACTTGGTGACTAACTTCGAGCTGGAAACTTAGTTGCCTATATTCTACGGACTTACATAGTTGATTGTGGAGGTATACCATGGTATCTAGGGAGCACATCCGATCATGCTTCACAGAGTATAACCAGAGGGTGCTTCCTTGTTCAAGTTGCACTTACACAGGCTAGTTGCTATAGTGTCGATTGGCGTAACTGTCCTTCCCAGTAGTTAGTCGAATGCTTGATTTATCGTTAGGTAACTTTTAGTCTGTGCTCTATGCTCCCTATTTTTCCATATTAGTTTAGTCAGTCATTGCTTTCGTTCTCTGGCCTAAGTTGGTGGACCACCCACTACGCCGGTTGTGAGGAATTTTTTGTCTTCCGCTTAGAAACATGGAGTTTCCTCTTTATATACATTGTTTTTTGTACCACTGGTTCGCTAGAGTCAGTGTGTGATAATTTTATAGACTTGAATAATCCCGCAAGGGGAGAACCTGTGCCTAATATCTTCATGGAAAAATTTCCTAATGATACCAACCAAGGAAACCCCTTATCAAGGCGATTCTTGTGCTTTTCCTTTATTTAGAAACGTTGTTGTCCCTTTGATGGCCACTTTGTACATTTTTGGGTTGAATATGGGACTACCAGTTTGGTTGGGTACCATTCCAAATATATCGAGTTCTCTTGACACTTCTCAGTTAAGCACCTTATTTCATGGGAATCATGTTGATGTTCCTTCGTCAACAAAACCTTCTCCTCCTCCTACCTTCTCTACTAAAAGTATAGATACTAGTAACTGGAAGTCTAAACGAAATAGAAAGAGGAAGAATAGGAAGAAGAAATCACCAACCTCTGCTAGTCATGTTGGAGATAGGTCGTCAACCTCTGCAAGTCATGTTAAAGACTAGCACCCAACCTTTGTTGGGGGGAAACAACCAACCTCTTCTAGTCATGTTGAAGATAGGTCTTCAACCTCTACAAGTCATGTTGAAGACTAGCACCCAGCCCATACAAGTCATGATGGGGGAAAAGAACCAACCTCTGCTAGTGATGGTGTAGATAAGTCACCAACCTCGGCAAGTCATGTTGAAGACCACCACCCAGCCTCTACAAATCATGTTGGGGGTAAAAAACCAAATTCTGTGAGTCATGTTGGAGATAGTTCGTCAACCTCTGTGATTCATGTTGAGGACCAACACCCAACCTATGCAAGTCATGCTGTGGGAAAACAAGCAACCTCTGCTAGTCATGTGGGAGAGTTGTCAACAACCTATGTGTGTCATGTTGGAGTAGAGCATTGAACCTCTGTAAGTCACACTGGGGGAAAAAGTCTAGTCAATGCTAGTCATACCAGTAATAGGTCTATAGCCTCTGCAAGTCATGTTATCGACCAATCACCAACCTCTGCAAGTCATGTTGGAGATGTACAACCAGCTACTGCTAGTCATGTTCGGGGCATTGATTATGTTGAGAAACCTAGACGGATAGGATGCAATCTTAAGTTACCTTGTAAGATTTTTAAGGGAGATCACCTTACTCATATTTGCCCAATTATTCCAGAGGAATGAATATTGTGTTCCCTGTTTGCAAGCTCTTTTGATTCTGAGTCTTCTGAGGTTTCCTCAAAGTCTATTCAGCTAGTGGTTGAGAAAGTAGTTGTGTTGATGCAATATTTGGTTGTTCCCACTCCATTTTTAGTGGGTGATGTGCCTTTAGACCATGTTGTCTCGCAGCCTATTCAGTTAGTGGTTGAGGAAGTGGCCGTGTTGATGCAATATTCGGTTGATCCCACTCTTCTCTTGAAGAGTGTCGACTCTACCAAAGTGGTCACATCAATGCAATCTCTGGATGATCCCACTCTTTTCTTGGGGAGTGATGTGTCTACCAACTATGTTTTTAGAATTTCCAGTATAGTACTTTCAAAACAAAGGGGAATTTCTCTCAATTCGAGCACACCCCCTCCAAGCCCTAGGATGGTTTCCTTTGATTGGAATGACCTTGTTGAGCCTCGTCTTCCTTCTTATGCACCCTTTCAAATAAGGGTTGAGGTTAATTCAAAAAATATTTACCAATGTATTGTATATGAAGGAGCCTCTGCAAGTATTTTATCCTCCTTGACTTGGCAAGCTTTGGGTTCTCTCGAGCTTTTGTCTTCTTCCCATGAGTTGTTGGATTTTGACAAACATCCCTACTGAATATTTGGGGGTTCTTCCTCAGTTTCCTATCTCGTTAGGTGGGAATATTGTCCTTTTTGATGTTATTGTGGTGTAAGGCCCGTTAGATTTCAATATGCTTCTCGGGCATGATTATTTATATGCTATGAATGTTCTGGTTTCTACGCTCTTCCGGGTGATGCATTTCCCTCATAATGGAAGCATTGTCACTATCAACCAGCTATCATTTGATAATCATCATCCTTATTCGACATTAGTTCAGGATGCCCCTTTATATGTTCCTAGTGTTCATGTACACTCTACCCTGCCACAGGTTAATTATGTGGCATCTTATCCTTGATGTTCAATTGCTTCAGAGAAGGAACCTGTGCAATCATTTTTTCCTTTTAGATACATAGTCTCATCAATTGATCAATCTTTTTATCCAATGGGGACATGGGAGCCCTTTCTTCCCCCTCTTGGTCTGAGTGGTCTTGAGTTTCCCTTTGAGTCTAATCTCACTATTTGTAGATCCTCAAACCATCATGCTTGTGATTCTTCACTGATAGACTTTGCTAGTGTTGGCAAGAACCTCCATCGTCATATAGAATAAGGTTAGTTTGCTTCACCCTTTAGGACTATCGACCCTCCTCATTTGCGTGATTTATCAGATTTTGAATTGCCTTCGGATGAGGCTATCCTTGAAGCCATGACTACAGTTTCTATGTCGTGGGAGGTCTTGCACCGTGGTTTTTGTTTTCTTCCTTTTTTGGAGACTTTTCAGGTTGACTACCAAAGAGACTCTTGGTCAAAGCCTAGCAATAGGCTCTACCTAAACTTGTAATATGCATGAGTCGTAAGGTTGTGTGGTACTTTGTACATATTGTACAGTCCAGGTTTGTTGTTTTCAAGTTTTGTATTCAATAGCACCTCTTATTTTCCAAAGTTTCTACCTATATTAGATTTATTAGCTTCTGCATGAGTGTTATTTGTCTTATACATAGGATCTTGGAGACATTTGTTTATTTGACTTTTGTTAATCGTATCGATCCATTCTGACAGGTGTTGACCTCAAAACTGGCATATAGATTAGATTTTTCCCTACTCGCATTTTTGCATTATCCATTTCCTGGTTCATTTGACCTTAGGATCGACCCCACCAATGTGTATCACAAAACCATATATGTTGCTTTATAAGTGTCGTAATTAGGTGGTAGAGTCTACCTCTACATGGATTCCCTAGGTATATCCTTTGTTCATTTTGGCATCCATGCTATCAGTTTTGACTATACTCTTGGGAGTCCTTGTTAGTCCCGTCATGATTAGATATTGAAGCAGAATTCTTCTTGTTAATCATCATTATTGGCCCTACCCTCGGGACTCCTTAATGAGCACACTTTGTTTTCTTTCAAGCTCGCTTTAAAATTTGAAAGAAACATCCAACCAGACTATATTTATTCTTTTTGATCTCATATGGATTACGTGAGAAAAGTACCCCCCTAGAGTCTTCTTTAAGCCCTTTTTAGACTCTCTAAAATTGAAAATATTGTCGAGCGATCTTGTTTCCCTTCACGCTATCCAAACTCAAATTTGAAGGAACATCTATACAGTGGTAGTCTACCACCTTTTCGGTCCAGAAGGCTAATTTTACAAATAAAGGTATTCTCTAGGAACTTCGGTTCACTAGAAGAGTATTCTCAGGCGTAATTTTAACCCTTTTTCGGGCCTAAGGGACTAAATTTTTGAAAAAGGAACATTCTACTTGGTTTTGGTTTATCACCTCTTTCGGGCCTTGGAGATTACTTACAAAAAATGAACCCCCTCGGATTCCATAGTTAAGCTCTTTTTAGGCTCCCTAAAATTGAAAAGATCATCGACTGACCTTGTTCCTTCACACTCGTTAAATTGGTCTAGAAGAACATATACTTGGCATGCGTTTAACCCTTTTTCCATCCAGTAGATTACAACAGAAAAAGGTACACCTCGGGAGATTTGTCTCAGCAGGAGAGTTCTCCTCAGTTACTTTTATACCTTTTTAGGTTAAGGAGACTAGACTCATAAAAAGGTTGTGAGTCCATGGTTAATCTCTTTTCAAACTCCTTAAAATTGAAAATATTGTCGAGTGATCTTTTCTTTCTCACACTTGTTAAAATGGTTTTGAAAAGACATATTTTCAATGTAAGTTTAACCATTTTTCGCGTTGATTGGAATAACTACTAAAACGTTACTCCCTGGAGTCTTATTTTTGCGTTTTTTCAGACTCTCTAAACGTGAAAAAACTATCGAGCTTACCTTCTCTTGGCTCATAAAAATTTACATAGAAGGGGTCTTACTGTGTCATGCTTAATCACATTGCAGGTCTCATATTCATTCTTTGGCCTAATGTGGGCTCCATGTTTCTCTCAACAGGACCTTTGAAGCATTCCTTATATGCAAGCCTTGCATCACTTCTTGCCTCTACAACCTGACACCTTAACCCATGGAGGAATTTTCCCCGAGTGTCATTATCTTGCACATGTCTCCTTGCCATGAGCATTAGTATGTTCCATGTGATTGGAACCAGTTTTATTTCTTACGACACTCATTCCTCCTTCTTAATGTAGCATTCTTTTATTCTTTTTCAAGATCGTTCAAAAAATTGAAAAAGACAGAAAAAATCAAATATTCCAAAAAGAGGGGACGAGAAATATACATTCTTTTTTCAGCAGCAAAGATAGTCGCCCTTGGACAAAGCACATCCTTCCATTTGTTCGTCAAGCATTGGGATCTAGTGTGACCTTAGGAATTTGTTCTTGCTACATAGATTTGTGTCCTCCTCCATTTGGTTACTCTTCCAAACATATGGAGATTTTGTGGTGCCTCTTGCATCACAAAATTATGTCAATGTCATGCTACTTGAGTCTGATCATCTTTCGTGATTTTATCCAAGTGAAGTTTTACCCAACCTGAGTCGGCCTTTCTATAGTTTGTCTCTTAAATTTCATGATTTGGGCATCCCAAAGGTCTAGTCATGTCTAGATTCAAAATCGACGAAGTTCTATGCATGATCATTGAGATCCTCTAGTATTTTCTCGATGACTTGTCGAAGACCTTGGAGTATTAAGTCTTACACTCCCATTGTACTCCTACTTGAGTTTTGAAGATCTTGTAGTTGTTGCTCAAGATATGAAGTTTTCATCTCCAGCCGCATACATCACTAGATTCTTGAAGATACATATTGTACTTATATATCTTCAAATGATTTTGAGATGTAGATACGATGTGTATTTCTCGTGGATACACTTTATATAGTTATATTACATGGATCTACAGTGTATTTGATTGGAATCCATGATTGAGTTCATCCCAAGCATGGGTATGCCCGCCTCAAAGAGACAATTGTTGTTTTTCATATGGCACCTCCCAAAATCTGGTGCCAGGTGAGCCAGTTAGAAAAGGTGGGTGGCCATTGATATCCAAGGGTCACGTGAAGAAAAAGAAGGAAACTAGAAAATGGTGTGATTTCCACAAAATCCCCTGGCACAACACTGATAAATGTCGCTCAAAATAGTCATTGGTTGTCGAGATCCAAGACAAGGAGCTGAACCCTGATTCAGAATCTGAGTATGAAAATACTGGTAAAATACAAATCATCGATGTAGACCCCACTACTATTTTCACAACCGCACCAATTCAACCAGAAGAACCAACAGATCCTGAAGAGGGGGAACACCTTTTTCATTCACAAATGTGGGTGAAGGCGACCCCACTGGATTTTATTGTTGATAGTGGAAGCCATAATAACCTCATCTAAGAAAAGGTCATCAAACAGTTGGGATTGTCGACAACACCAAACCTGTAACCATACAACATCGGGTGGCTTCACCAAGGACAAGATCTTCGTCTCATCCAACAATGTCGATTGTCATATGGCTTCGAGCCCTTCAAGGATGAGGTATTATGTGATGTTTCCCCGCTAGATGTATGTGATGTTCTCTTGGGCCAACCATATATGTGGAAGCGCCATGTTCTTTATGAGTCTCGACCCCATACTGTCATTGTTACTTTGGGGGGTCATCTCTATAGACTACCATAGGTAGCTCCAAATACTGTCCTACTTAAATAATGTCGCAAGGTAGTATCTCATACTACAAAATTTAGCTTCTTCATAATCTATTCAAAATTTGAACAGAAGGATACTGCAACCACTACAGCCTCGACCCAAGCACCTTCTATCCAACAGAAGCAGATTGACAAGATTGCAACAAAGTGTAAAGATTCCTTCTGCACAAAATAATCTCATGTATCCATAATTTTTGAAAAGTTCCAACCCTTCCATCCACATGTGCGTGATAGCCTTCCATAAACCGAGCAGCACGACGTCTCCAGCAATGCAAGCAGCTCACCAAGATTTAGATTCACCAAACGCTTTTTCATCTCCCCTGGGCACTCAACGCAATGGAAACCATTGCTTCCTAAGGAGGGAGGGTTGATCCAGGTGGATATCAGTGGCTGCCCACCTTTTCCAACTTGCTCAAAATAGTTTTCTAGCAATTTTGGTAATTTACTATTTTTAGCAGTTTTTAGCTTCTGGGGCCATTTTGTGGCCCTAAACGATGTTTTTTGGAAACCAGGGAGAAATAAAGAATTTCCTTCGATATTTCCCCCAAAATGAATCTCCTCAAAGATACCCTTCCAATGGGCTATCATGCGCCTAAAACGGAGATCGTATGCAAAAGTTACGACACCAGGAAGTTGATGTACTAACTTACCCAAACAGGGCCCACATGACTTTTGGTGCTTCAAGTCCTAGGGTTAGGTTTTTGGAAGTCTAGGGTGCTTCAATAATTCTAAAATTTCATTCAGAGCCTCACTGTAATCATCTTCTTGTGAATGAGTGCAGCCATCGCATCTCTTCTAAGAGATAAGCCGCCGCCATTCTAGAGAGTCTTCCACTCTATATTTTTACAGTCTCTGTACATTTATTTCATTAATAGAAATCGTGTATTACTATATATCTATGTTTATGGTTGCATCTCTAATACATTTCTGTTATATTATTGGATATCCACAATATCTCTGTGCATTTCTATATTATATCTACACTCTCATTTTGTGCCGAAAATAATCTGGATCATCGAGCTCACTCGATTTTCTGTATTCTCATTGGTGAAGATATTGTAATGTATTTCAGCCATCATTTGATATTCTGACCTAATACATTAGGGGGCATATGTTATATCCCTAAAATTCCCTACTCATGCATACATGGCATTGGTCTTCCTACTTGCATAATTTTCCAAATCACTGCTAAGGAACTCTATTTAAAAAATCAATTTTTAGAGTGTGTATGCACCCTAGTGCACTACTACCCATGTACATATGTTTTTTTCATCCTAGAAAAATCACGTACATATGCTTTCTTCACACTAAACATCCTGTGTATACCTCCAAAATTTGAAAAAATTAAAAAGTTGTAAGGAATTCAGTGGAATTTACGAGCTATTGGAGGTTTCCCAACCAATTCACCTACTATAGACCATCCCCCAACTGAATAACTATCCTTTTTTCATATAAAAGGAGGTTTTGGGGTCTCATTCCACAATCATGTATTAGAATGGTGAAACTCTGCCCAAATTCCCTTTCCTTCCTTGCCCAAGTATTTGCAGCCTTTTGTGAGTTATTGTTAGCCTATGGGTTACCTTTACCAATCACTAAGTCTAAATTGTCACTTATATTTGTATTATTCATTTAGGATATTAGTAATATATCCTCAAGTGATGACTAGTGAGTTAGTTAAGATTGCCTAGCCTAGTCATCATGCATGATTTTAGGATCTAGAGCAAATCTCTCTATGAGGTGGCATCACCCATTGTACTATAAATATGTAACATTGGAGTGAATAAGCATGTGTTGGATATTATGCCTTTTCCGCCATGTTGTTGTTCTTGTCTCCAATTTATTGTGTTTAATTTCTTCAATTGGTATCAGAGCAAGGACAACCTTGACTCTCTCACGAGAGGGGCTGGAATATGAAATGAATTGAGAGTTAATCTTTTGTACATTGTTAGCGTAGGAGAGTGAATTATCATTTGTTTTTTCATGTGCGTTGTGTGAAGATTTATGTACCTGTGTGAATTTAAATTGTTGTTGTGCAATCATAGCATTGAAAGGATCTGGAAATTACGTGCACTTTCTGCAGCTAGTGTAGAAGAGAAGAACCACCTTGCTGCCGTGCAGAACAATCACCAAAGTCAAGAGGAAGAGGACGTGAGAATCCCATCCCAGATTTGTCTATTGTTACCTGCATCTATTCAGTGATAGGCGTCGAGGGATCAAGGCTCATTTTCTAGATTTCATTGAGAATTGGCAGAGAATTTGAGTATTGCGCAATATAATTTATAGAAATCAGCCGTGAATGTGTGAAGAGAGCCATTCTACTCTGCTGTCAGGTTCAGAAGATCCGCCATTTTTAATTTCTCCATTGAGCTGGTCATCCATCATAATTCCCAAATTAAAAGAGCTCAATCAATTGAAATGAAGAGTCGTTGAGTATAAAAGGTCGTGCTGTAGCTGCAGTCAGAAAACGTTGAAAAGGCCGTCAGATCATCACATGACCAAATCCACTGTGCAAGAAAATAGCTGCCGCTATTTAATAAATGCCCTGTGAAGAGGAAAGCCGTGAACTAATCTGAAATAAGGATTTGTTGCTATCAAACTCTACGCCATATCACATCTCCGTGACGGATCTGTTCACTGGAAGGAGTCGTGAGATGCATCTGTTCGCTGGCAAAGGGATCAACCATCGTGAGCCGAGGGAGGAACTGACCGTGGATGTCTGCATGAAGGAGAGATGCTATCTGTTGTGCGTGAAGGAGGATCTGAGATGAAGATCGTTTTTGTTTCAAAGATTTAGAAAGTCGCTATCAATGTGTTGTTTGGTATTGTTGGCTGTAGAGAAGAATTGTAATTTGTGGTGTGCAGAGTGTTATTGGGCAGAGAAGATCCACAGATTGCACGAGAGCTCAAGGATGTTAGGTAACTTCCATTCATATCCACCATCATTGGAGCAGCAATCTGGTGCGTGGAGAACTCATTCATCGAAGCTGGAAGCATGGACGGCAACGGGAGAGGAAGCGGCTGAGATCTCATAGTTCCATCATTTTGTTTTTAAAAAAGGGCTCTCTTTTAAAATTGCTATAGATCTCTGTATAAATCTAGCAATTATCAGTCCAATTTTTTGCATAGAATTGTATTGTCAGTGAATTCAAGAGACAACTATAGAAGATGAAACTGCAGAGCATCCAAAAGCCAAGAATTCGTAGAAAATGATTGTGTGCATTAGCGTGTATTTTTTTTTAAAAAGGGCTCTCTTTTAAAATTGCTACAGATTTGTGTATAAATCTGGCAATTATCAGTCCAATTTTTTTCATAGAATTGTATTGTCAATGAATTCAAGAGACAACTATAGAAGATGAAACTGCAGAGGAGCCAAAAGCCAAGAATTCGTAGAAAATGATTGTGTGCATCAGCGTGTATTTTTTTAAAATATTATATGCCAAAGGAAATGTAATTTAAAAGTTCAATTGGCATTGGGAATTATAAGGAAAAGACAAAGTGTTAAAAGTTTTTAAATGTACATTTCAAGGGGGAAACTAGAAGATCATTGTGTCAAGAATAATAAAAGTTCAATTTTTTGTGGTGTTGAAGTGTCCTAGATCCGCCTGAAATTGAATAAGGGGATCTTAGGTACACCTTGTGCTTGTGTGATGGTGGTTTTCTTATGGGTGCTTTATGTGGTGATTTATGTCTAGTCTTGACATAATTATTGATCATTTAATACAACACACATGAAGTTAAGGAAATTCAAGCACTCAGTTAATGAAATTCAAGCACAATAGAGCGCAAGTAATCAAGAAGCAACGAAGATATTAAATTAGCAATCATATCATCCATGCACAAATCAAGCTTGTAATGGAAGGATAATTGGACATGACTTGGAGTCGAAAACATCATCACATTTGAAGATAAACTCAACTTTCAATCATGATTTATTATAACTTGCAAATAGTCATTTGGTAAGTTTATTTGTGTTAATAAATCAAGTGAAATTGAATTTGTCATAAGGTGAATTTCAGGCTGAGCTCGACACCCTAGAGTCATTTTTGAGTCATAATTGACAATAATGATTACTTGAAGCTCATATCATTGTAATACTTTGAGATGCATTTTCGGTGGTAACTCACATCCTTAGCTTCTTGGCAGAAAGAAACAAAAGTTCAAGTGAGCGAGAACAAGCGAGCGAGAAACAAATTCAAGTGAGCATGAATAGCAAGCAAGCATGAAGTTCAAATTCAAGTGAGCGAGTTGCAGATAATCATTCTTCTGTCGAGTCAAAATTGTAATAAGGATCTACCAACACAAGGAGACCTTTTTTAGTGTTTTAAAATGGCTCGAAGTCTTGGATTATTAGAGTTAGTGAACACTCTAATAAACACCACTGAAGACAACACAGTGGCATTGAATAAAGCAACTCTTCAATCAGTGCTAACTTGTTTGCAAGTGACACAAGCTAAAGTTAGACTTCTTCAATCTCTATCCCAGCTATTGAATGATGAGTTGATAGATCTCAAAAATCAATAGCCAGTGAAGTGTTCTGAACTAGTTTTTGTTCAACACAACCCTCTCTATGATGACAATGATGATGATGATGATGATGATGATGATGGTGATGATGATGATGATGATGATGCTTTTGATCAACGATCAGTGAAGGAACAACACAGTGATACAACTTCAGAATCAGTTTCAGACGAAGTTGAATCTATTCATGAACCTACAGTTCAAGAGTTTTCTTTTGAGGTTAATGAAG
>WSFP011496144.1:0-14314 GCA_009831015.1 Picea engelmannii
TATTTTATTTTCTTTAACGATTACTCACCAATTTTCCTCTATAATTACAAACCTCAGTACTCTTTTACAAACTATCGACTTCTTATATCCCTGATGATGGGTGGAGTGTCCACTTGAAACGTTGAACCTTTCAAAACTCCACACATAGTTTTTATCCAAAATAATTTCTATTTTTTTTAAGTAAGAAAGCATTGTATTACCTATTGTAAAACAACAAATGAAAACATACAACCTATTGTAGCATGGGTTGCCATGAAACGAAACCAATCCAGCTCAACCATTGTTCAAAGTTTATACAGCCCTATGGGGCCAAAAATAAATTCACCAGATGTTCAAAGGGGATGCATTCACTATGTCAAAGTAATAACAACAAAACATCAATCCTACTTAGAGCCAGAGAAATTGATCCAAAATGGATTAAGGAAGGCCTAAAAATCAAAGTTCTCGGAATCAGACGAAACTCACGCCATTGTGTTTGCCTCGTCGTATTGATTCCAGCCATACAATTTTTTTCGCAAATGGACGGCGTATGCGAAAGTTATCGCGTTCTGACCAATTTCCCAAGCATGCAAAACAAGTCAACTGGTCAAAGTTAACAAGTCGTATTGTTGACGTCAGCATGACATCATGATGACGTCATCTACTGATGTGGCATCACCATGAGGTGCCATGTGTCACTCAAAATCAACATTTTCGGGCTGAGTTGGCACATGTACGGATTTGACATGTGGCATTGTACGGATGACACATGGCAGTCCGTACATGACATGGCCCAATAGCAGGCTGACACGTGGTAGTACGGACGACAACTGGGTTGTACAAATGTTGACATGGCAGGGTGACTGTGAAATATGGATGATTACGTGGCACGACACATGGTTGTACGACAAGTGATGTGACAGGTGACTAGGTTGTACGGAAGTTGACATGGCAGCTAATTGGGTTGTACGATGATGACATGGCATGCTGACTGTATGCTGACTAGATTGTTGACTGTGCTGGTGATTGTATGGTACGATCCAATCACAGGGTGACACATGGCCCAATCAAAGGGCGCCTCGTGGCACCTTGGATTTTGTCAATGACGACTAGTTCAAAAATTGTTGTGGCTCAGGGGGATTCAAACTCCCGACCTCCGTGGGCGCAACAACCTAACAACCAAGGGTTAACCAACTGCGCTAAGGGTGGTGCTTGTTAACAAAATGGCGAAAATTTTATTTGAATTAGCGATGGCGGATGGTTAGGGATAAGTCCCGGTCGACGGGGGCTAACCCCGACTGACTAGGGGCTAAAGACCATATGACCATGACCCAAAAGTGGAGGATCCAGAGCACACCAGCCCAACCCTCAACCACATAGCAGGACGCATGCGATCAGGGGCCCGAAGAAAGGGGCTGCACGCCCAAATTTTTGCCTATGTGGGTTTTTTCCTAAATTTTTTGGATTTTTTATGATTTAAAGCCCGTTTTTAATAGATTTTGCCCAATATTGGGAGATCTGGAGCCCGATTTGAAGCCATATCATGGGAGGAAGTTGGGAGGTTGATGCCCACTTCAAATCTATATAAATCAGGGGTTCTTGGCAGTCTTGGAGAGGTTCATAACAAAAGAAATGTTGTAGAATTGTGAAGCTAAAGCCATTTTTATGCAGGGAAGCCATTGAGGAGGGGAACTTTGCGGGCCAATTCTGGGAGCTACGCTCAACCGTTTTCAGTGTCATCAGTTGTGTTGGGTTCTTAAGGTCAAGCAGAACACATCCAAACTAGTTTGTAATCCTTTTGACACTTTTCTGATGTACTTTTGAAGCATTGAAGAGAAATAAGAAAGCCTCACCCACTGAGACAAAGGCCCAAAGATGTAGGCAATCTTGTCGAACTCCATTAACAAATTTGTTGTTATGGTTTGTTGATTCTTTGTGCTTACTTTCAGATCTGCATTTCTTATTATGGTTATTATGATATCTCATTAGCTTATGCTTCTTTCATCAATTCCTAATTGGTTAATGAACTCATGTTTTAAAACTCAACCATAGTCTTAAAAGATCATTTCGAATCAAGTGGTATCAGAGCAGGTTGACGGTTGGTTTTTGAGTTTGCATGATTACCAAGGAAAAGATGAATCGTGGTGAAGGCAAGCTTGTAGAAGGGGATCTAAAGATTGGATCGAGAAAGAGGACTTCTCAAAGTGAGGAGATGGCATCAGAAGAAGGCATGTCTCAGAATGAGATCGAATTGCAAAAGACTTTATTTGCAATGTCTGATATGGTAAAGGTCTTATATGAGGATTACTTGGAACGAAAAAGGCCTTTCCAAGGGGAATCTTCTAAACAAGACAAAAGTGAATACGGAGAGGATCCTCCTAAACCTCTTCCTTCACCTCCTTCTCCATCAACTTCTTCTTCTTCAAGTACAAGTTCCAAATCCACCGCAAGAAAACATTCCCATAAACGTAAACATGATATGCCTTTACTTAAGCTTGATGTGAAATTCGAATTACCCATGTATGATGGTAAAGTCAATGTTGAGAGACTTGATAACTGGGTTAGACAAATGGAAGTTTATTGTAGTGTGCAACAAATCAATGATGAGGCAACTCAAATCAAGTTGGCATCGCTTCGTCTTGCAGGCACAACACTCATCTTATGGCAGAGTAAGTTGCAAAATGGCACGCAACAAGTTGGTAATGTATTTCCATCATGGCAAGATTTTGTTTTTGCACTTAGAAAGCAATTTTGTCCTTTGGGTTATAAAGAGAAGGCTTTAATTGAATGACAAGGTCTTAAACTAAGAAAGGGACAAACACTGCAAGAATACACAGATGAATTTCGTAAGATGGCATTAATGTTGAATATTCCATTACATACCCAAGAAACTCTTATGAAGTATATAGGAGGTTTACCTGCACATATTCGTAACACTGTATTTATGTTTGGACCTACTAATATTGATGATGTTTCAGTTCAACCAACATACATTGAGGCGGGGAAAACAAGAGTTGGTGTATCAGGGGAATCGTCTTCAAGGAAAGAGGACAAAAGAAAGGGGAATGGCAAGAAAGAAAATTCAGTGACAAGAACGGAAGAGAAGATCTCTTGCAAGCATTGCAAGAATGAAGGGCATGATGATGACCATTACTGGCAATTGCATCTCGAGAAGAGACCGAAGTGGTTCAAAGAGAGGAAAGGGAGGCAAACAGTTGAAACAACAACACGACCAACAAACTTGGGATATGATTCAAGTGATGAGACTAAGATCACAACAATTGGTTTGACAGGTAAAATTAGTGATGGATATGATTCTAGAAATAAATTGTTTCACATAAGGGTGATAATGAAACATATTAAGATCGATACATTGATAGATAGTGGATCTCAGTCTAACTTGATTTCAGAGGAAGTGGTTAAACAAATGGGATTAAACACTAAGATGCATCATAAACCTTACTCACTTAAATGGATAAGCAACAATCATGAATAACACATAACAAAGAAATGCACTTTAAAGTTTGTAATTTCATCAAAGTTTGTGGATGAGGTAACGTGTGATGTGGTGCCACTCAATGAATGTGGAATGGTCTTAGGCAATCCTTATTTGTATGATCACAAAGCAATCTTTTATAGGGAACAAAATCAATATCACTTAACTAAAGAAGGCAATGAATATGTTGTACATGCTCATCACTTAAAAGAAAATCAGTCTCTTCAAACAATGGAACAATTAAGGAAGGAAACTTATGCAAGCAACACACCTATAATTGTGCCAAATCAAGCAATTGATCGTAAGCATGAACATGAGATGGTTGTGGAATGGAAGTTCAATCATACTTTGCTTCAAGATAAGCTAATGGTGTGCAAGTACTACAAACATATTAACTCATTTGCAATAATATTTCTGATGTTATCGCTGCTAATATTTTCAACATGGATTGTAGTGGCTTCAGTAAGATGTGAAAGAGTACAAGTGGCTAACAATATGCTGTCAGTTGTCATGGTTGTTTTGCAATTGATCTTGATGAGGCAGGTGCACAAGATAGAGTTTAAAGACAAAGAACAAGTGGGGTGGCCTATCCCGCACTTGATGAGTGGTTAATACCCTTTTGGAGGACCAAAAGGTCTTAGTGGGGAGGCATGATCCAAAATGGATCTAGGAAGGCCTAAAAATAAAAGTTCTCGAAATCGGACAAAACCAATGCCATTACGTCCGTCTCGTCGCGCTGATTCCAACCATATAATTTTTTTCGCAAATGGACGTTGTATGCGAAAGTTATCGTGTTCTGACAGATTTCCCAAACATGCAAAAAAAGTCAACTAGTCAAAGTCAACAGGTTGTACGGTTGACGTCAACAGTACGACGGGTGACATCATGATGATGTGGCATCACCAGGAGGTGACATGTTTCACTCAAAATCGACATTTTTGGGCTGAGTTGACACTTGTACGGATTTGACATGTGGTACTGTACGGATGACACGTGGAAATACAAATGACAGTTGGGTTGTACAGATGCTGGCGTGGTAGGGTGACTATAGAAGTATGGATGATGACGTGGCATGACACATGGTTGTACGATAGGTGACATGGCAGGTGACTGGGTTGTACGAAAGCTGACGTGGTAGCTGACTCGGTTGTACGAGGATGACGTGGCATGCTGACTGTACGCTGACTAGATTGTTGACTGTGATGGTGACTGTATGGTATGGTCCAATCACAAGGTGACACGTGGCCTAATTAGAGGGTGCCACGTGGCACCCTGAATTTTGTCAATGATGGCTAGTTCAAAAATTGTTGTGGCTCCAGGGGATTCGAACTCCGATCTCCATGGGCGCAACAACCTAACAACCAAGGGTTAACCAATTGCGCTAAGGGTGGTGCTTGTTAACTAAATGGCAGAAATTTTATTTGAATTAGCGATGATGAATGGTTAGGGATAAGCCCCGATCGAACAGGGGCTAAAGACCAGGGCTAGCGACGATTTTGTGGACGCGTGGGCGTTGTAGGGCTTGGCCACATGGGCCATAACCATATGGCCAAGACCCAAAATCAGAGGAGCCAGAGCACGCCAACCCAACCCTCGACCACATGGCAGGGCACATGTGACCAGGGGTCCAGAGAAAGGGGTATGCGTGCCCAAATTTTTGCCTATGTGGGTTTTTGCCTAAAGTTTTTGGATTTTTGATTATTCAAAGCCTGTTTTTAATAGATTTTGCCTAATATTGGGAGATTTGGAGCCCGATTTGAGGTCAGATCTTGGGAGCAAGTTGGGAGGTTGATGCCCGCTTCAAATATATATAAACCAGAGGTTCTTGTCAGCCTTGGAGAGGTTCAAAATAGAAGAAATGTTGTAGAATTGTGAAGCCAAAGCCATTTTTATGCAGGGAAGCCATTGAGGAGGGGAACTTTGCGGGCCAATTCTGGGAGCTACACTCAACCGTTTTCAGTGTCGTCAGTTGTGTTGGGTTCTTGAGGTTGAGAAGAACACAACCAGATCAATTTGTAATCCTTTTGACACTTTTTTGATGTACTTTTGAAGCATTGAAGAGAAATAAGAAAGCATCACTCACTAAGGCAAAGGCCCGAAGACATAGGCAATCTTGTCGAACTTTGTTAACAAATTTGTTGTTATGGTTTGTTGATTCTTTGTGCTTAATTTCAGATCTACATTTCTTATTATGGTTGTTATGATATCTCATTAGTTTATGCTTCTTTCATCAATTCCTAATTGGTTAATGAACTCATGTTTTAAAACTCAACCATAGTCTTAAAAGATCATTTCGGATCAACAATGGACCTAAAGGAAAAACTATCTAGAAAGCAAAAACCACTACTAAATTGAATGTGAAACTTGTCCATCCAAAGGAGAAGGCTTATTGCTCGTTGATAGGGGAATTGGGATGTTCAAGTGAACTGCATCATGGGCAAACAAGTCTAAAACATGCCATTGGTGAGAAGTGTTGGCATTCAATGCCAATAACTGTGAGATTAGTTGGTCCAATTGCTCAATACGGAATTTTAGATCTGCCACTTCAATGTGAACCTCAAATATAAGTTGCAGAAGCTTTTCTTTTGGATGATAGTTGTGTAGGAAATCATCAGAGCTCCAGTCCACTGGCAAGTACCGATGGGGGCTAGAGGCCATGCCTTCGACATGAATGGCATCCATGCTGAAAGGAGATGAACTTTGTGCTTTGTTTGTAAACAACAAAGTGGGGGTCAGCTGAACAATATCGTTCATCGACTCAATATTCGCTTCATACCACTCGATTCTACATACACAAATCCTAGATGTCTCTTACATGGTCAATTCTCTATTCTCATCTACATTTGGAGTGGTGGAGTTGGTGGAGCCTCGACTGCTATCTCACTAGTAGAGATCACCCCTTCATCATCCTACTTACCCATCCTCCAATGGAAGTCACGCCCCTGATGAGAGCACCTTCTTTAATAGATTTGAGGCATTGAACCTATAGATATACGAGTTGCACCTGAGAGGGAGAACAACAATCTTCTTGACCAGAGTCTCTAAATCCAAATGAGAGTGCAAACCAACGATAATCATGCATTAAGAGATCATCCTCCTGCTTGTGTTGTGATCACCTCCAAATAACATAGCATATGGTACAGATTTGTTGCCATAATAACTGGAGGTCGATCACAATAATTTCCCCTCTTGTCAACAGTACCAAAGACCAGTCCCCTCCCTATCTTCTCATGCTTCAAGATTCGAATGTCTTTAATAGCCAGGACTTGGAGGTGATACAAGACATCCTTTGTGTGCCCTCTTGGAGAACCGAGCCACTAGGTGGCCCAAATTCCCTCTTCTAGGCTTATGAACATGATGTCAAGATGACACCCCATTCGAGGTATTGTAATGTCCCCATTTTTGGGTCCCATTGCTCCGTGATTGGGATGACTTTCAAGAATTGGGTCAGCATGACCATAGGGGTAGTTTAACATTACTAGTGAATTCAAAGGGTTTATATGGGTTATATGAAGTTCAGTCAGGCTCATTCATCATCTTTCATCATCGGTATCACTCATGTGCAGTCAGTTTCAGTTCTGGAGCATTTCGACTATTCCCGTAATTTTGGGAGTATTATTGAGCACAATTTAATTAATCTCACTAAGGGTGTTATCTTAATCAAATTATTGGAGAGGATACCTTGGTGTAATAGCTCGTTGGAACCGAGATATAGAGCTTTAAAGGTTGGGATGATGAAAAGTGACTTCCAATACCTAAATATGTTTGTAAAGTCAAATAAATCATTTTTTGGAGTAAAAAGGTATGGTAAATTAATAAAGTGATTTTAGAGAAATATTAAAGATGAATTAAAAAGTCATTTGAGGAGAAAAAGGTGAAAGAGGTATAAATAAGAGATAAGAGCTCATTTCCTCTCATTATGTTGATGATTATTTTGATATGATTTAGAGAGCTCTTGGAGCCTTTGGGGGTTTGGAGTAAACCCTAGTTTGGATTGGTTTCAGTGATGAAAGATTCAACCCTAGCTAATTAGGTTTCGGTGGTGAAAGATGCACCCTAGCCATTTAGTGGGTAAGATCATTAAGATCTTCCATGTGTTTCTATTGTGAGGGAAAGATCTATATTTGCAGCAGTCCGGGGTTTGAAAAAGACATATTTTCTCTTCTCCGAGCTGAGAGATTTTTTGGAGATTGATTTGCTTGAGTAGAGACATATTTCTTTTTGAGTTGAGGTCGAATTCATGAGTGGAGGCCTAGTTTTCTTTCATATCAATTGAGTTCTTCTATAGCAGCCGAGTTTATGTGTGGAGAGGTTGAATCTGGGTATTTGGATCGAGTTTCTTTGTTTGGGGAAGCCAAGCTCTTGGGAGGGAGTCAAATCCTTCCTTGGTAGAGACCATTTGCAACTCAAAAAGGGTTTGTGGAGGGACGTATCAGCCCAGGTCTGCTTCAAAAAGGTTATTTGTAGAAGAGGAGAGATATTTTAGTGTTATTTCCTTCCCTAGTTGTCATCAAATTGCTCCACAACATTGTTGGTGTCATGGGCTTCATAGAAACAAATATATACACTAAAATGACCACCTAAAATATGTTATTACAGGTCAAGATGATCATATATATCAGATCTGTAATTTTGGGTTTATTTGTCATTATAGTTGTGATGTTAAGTTGTTCTCATTGTCATTTTTATATTTTCTTTTCCTTGGTGTTGGAATAAAAAAACTCCCTTGCAAGTGAAGCTTATTTGTTATGTTGCCAACTATTTGTTATAATAACTTAACCAAATACAAATAAAGCACAACAACAACAAACACAAAAAGTTACAGCCTAACTGTTTGACAAAAATCATAAACCAAATAGCGTACCATCAAAAGGGATTTCAATGAATTGTTTGACAAAAGTATCAAACCATATCAAAGGGAAACAATAAGAGGGCTTTATATTGGTATTTGGGCTTGTTTGTCAAGTGTTTGACAAAAGTCCTAACCCAAAAACTACCCACAAACATATCAACAGTGAATAAGGAGGCATCACAGGGTTGTTAATAAACTGTTTGACGAAATTCATGTGCCAAACAATCACTAAAATACTGCAGCAGTAAGTATAAATCCACACCACACTTAGGTAGGGTTATTACAATGGTTTCAGAGCATGTTGTCAAAGTGTTTGACGAAATTTCTGAACCAAGTAAACACCTAAAACATATCATTAGTCCTAGAGGCGATATTACAGGTATCCAGAAGAATTTCTAAGTTTTATAACATTTTTTTATTAAACTGATCTTTTTTATTTAAATTTATATTTTATATTTAAAAAAATTTCAATAACTATTTTGTGATTGGTCAAAGAGGTTAATGTGACTAAATTCCCATACCTCGAGGTGACATTTAAATAAATAAATAAATAAAATAAAAAATAAAAAAATAAAAAACTTAAAATTTACACCTATGCTATTGCATACATTTGATGACCAGCGGCTTGGGTTCCATGTCATGCCAGTAACAAAACTGTACTCTAATTTGCAGTTGATTGGTTTTGTCCTTCATGTAGATCATCCTTCATGCAAATGTAATATCCCCAAGGACGAGCCCTGTTGTAATCACGGTTATGAATTGTAAATCATGTTTTGTAGGCTGGTGAGCCAAGTATTGATAAGTTGATAGGATTATGTGTTTATTAGGTCGAAGAGCCTAAGGGTTAAAGGCCAGGAGCCTGATTTTGTACATGTAATTATGGTCATTATTAATAAAAGATAAACATCTCTGCGTGTGGATCGACCACAATGAATGAGTGATGGGGGACTAAGCTTCCACAAAGCCTGGGTAAGGGAGAGGGGGATGAAAGGTAAGAAAGAGGGGCTAACCTCGGGGGCTTAAGCCCTTGGGAATAATAATTTATTATTATTCCAAAGTACTGTGTAAATGTATATGTTTTGTTCTAAGTTCCTAGAGAGGAATGCATGTTGATGGAGCACATGTAGCTTCATGGGCGACATGTGTCGACCCAAGCACATGCAGTTAAAACCATAGGAATAAGTCGTGTTGGGGGTCGGAATTTCGCCATCCATCACTTGAGTGCAGGGGTTCGGCCTTCCAATTTGACATCCTTCGTTTGAACTCGTGACTATCCATGATCGACCTCTGTCTAGTGTTGTTTTTAGATCCCTTACCTGGACAGTTCAAGCCTGTGCGTGAGATCTTTGTGCACCCTTATGTAATCCCGAAACCATAACCGTGAGTCTGTTCCGTGTTGCATGATATAGAAACTCAAATTTGTCTAGGTTGTGTTGTGCTATCCCAGTGGGTTGTTGTGGCAGCGTAGGCCTGACCATGTGAGGTTGCTACCATTGATTGTGCGTTGTTGAGCCTTGCTGTTGTGTCCTCACTGTGTTGGAATTGGTCACAAGAACAGGTTGCCAAACTTGTGAGCAACTCTCTCCAGGTGAGAGATTGTGCTGAGGAAGTAAGAACTCCTTGAAGGGGTCTTGTAGCCGCTACAGAACTTTGAGACTTCCAGTCTGCTCTGTTGCTGAAGCCCAAGGCAAGGGAGGTTAGTAGCCGAAGGAATGTCTCGGTGACAATGAAGGTGTATACTCCTGGGGTGGGACATGCATGTGGGGAGTGAGAGTCTGTAAGCAGTGGGCATAATTGACTCCTGGGATAAAATCCTTCCTTTGTAACTGGGTGTCTTCTCGTTGACCTTTCCTAGCCTATGATTCTCTGCCCAGTGGAGCTTCGTCCCAGCTCGGGTGTGACCTACTACTGAGAGTGATGAGAAGTGCGGTTAAGGATGGGAGGTTCTTGGAAGGTCTGCACGAAGTTGGTGAATTACATCTATTTTCAAAGATAAGTATATGCATGTGTTTAAATTCGGCTTTTAAATGCATGTTTGTGATGCTTGCAATATTATCATGTATTCCGTTGCGATGATGTTTACTGTTGTGCATATGAATTATTGTTAATGGCATGGATTATGTATGCTAGCAATAATTATGTGTTTTCTCTGAGTTGTTTACTTAAATCTGTTAATTAAGTTTAATATGCATGTTTTATATATGAGTATGAGAATGTTCCGTGTAGTAGCATTGCCCAGCAAGTGGGTTGATGGCTGGGGACGTTACAACAACCATCACATCACATGCTCCACTAGTGCTAGCATCGAACAAGAAGGCCAAAAAGCATCGTTGTTAAACAACCTAGACACAAACATATAGCTAGAGAAGAACCTGTAGTGTAAGTTGTTGAGACAATCAAATAAGTAGTTTATCGAGTATCAGTTCATGTAGTTGACCTTGTTGATCAAGAAACATAAACATTTGTTGAAGAAACACAATTAGTTCCATTTCCAGTTCTAGTGGTATATCTAGTGGTATACCTAAGAGCATAGTTATAGGCATACCTAGCAGTAGAACTAGAAAGGTAAGCGTAAGCATATCTATAGGCATACCACCAACCAATGCAACCACTAGAGAGGCAACATATAAGTAAGCAATTGTGGAGGTAGAATATCGAGCAACAAAAGTAGATCCTATTGGTACAGTAGCAATAGTTTCTCCACTAGATTTAACGACCCATGAAGCATGGGTTTTTCAATTCATGAATTGTTGCATGCTTACTCTGTTCGGCCTATCATTGAGAAAGAAAGACTAAAAATGTAATGTGATGTTAGGCAGTGCAGAAATTTAGAAGGTGTGATGTTGGGAGAGCAAGTGAAGAGTGGGTGCATTTGACAATATGGACAGATTGTTCTATGTGCCGATGAGTAGCATACCTAAGTAAGAATCAAAGAACATCTGCAATGAAGACTAAAAGAATGAAATAGATGGGGTGGCTAGAGAGAGTGGAGTGGTACTGGAAGGGTCTCAATTCGAGCAAGACCAGACTCAACTATAGAACATAGACATAGAGGGAGCACCTCTTTCGAAATGGAAGAGACATTGATACATGTCAGGGTTTGCACTCGTAGTTGAGAAATTGACTAATGGTTGGAGCCAAGGAAAGGGCCTACACCTTTCCACTTACCTGTAAAGCTATGCAAATGTAAACAACACAAGGCGACCATTTCCATTTACCAAGAACATGGGGTGGCCATCTACATTTACAGGGAACATGCAACAAGAGAATTCCAATTCTATGTCAACTTAACAAATCTTTTGTTTGTTTGTTGTGCTTACTGTGTATTCTCAAGGTGTCAAATTTGTCATATCTTAGATAACTTTAAAAATAAAATTAGCCTAAAAGTGCCACTATATGGCTTCGATGGATAAAGTATCATGTGTTAACTAATGCCAATAGGTCAACAACAAGGGTGCTTGAATCCTTAATCGTGAGTACCTTTTATTCCTCAGGGAAATTAATTTTGTTTTTGAATAGTAACTGATCGGTTGTAGGTGATAATAGCCCTGGCATGTAATTTTGTTTTCGAATAGTAATTAATCGATCACAAGTGTTATTAGGCCTCACAAAGCACGATTCTTCTTTGTATGATATGACCAGTTTTGTGAAGTGACATGCAATTTGTATAACCTTTGTCCAATGCACTTAAAAACCCTTTTGCTTGTACATTCGTTATGTAATAACAACTATTTAGCTCCTAGAAAAGTACCTTCATTTTAGTTTTCATGCCTATATATTTCTTTCTCAGGCTCATTCACAAATTTGAACAATTTATAGTTCACTATTCGGGAATTCAATTTCCTGATCTAACTGAACGCATTACAACAAAATTGCACTAATGCTTCGAGCCAACTTTTATGAATATGATAGGCTAAACACCACCCACAATGGAATACTCTACCTTATACCTCTATATATGCACTTCCCATGGAAGAATTAGAAACAATAACTATAGAATGTCTCGTTTTGTCTGTGGGTATTACTCTTTGATTGCTCGTAGCTTTCAACTTATCCCAGACAGTAAATAGATTAACCGATTGTACGCAATAATAAGCTTGACAAAATTTGTGTTTTCAAACAATAATTAATTGGTTTTTGTAGGTGTTAATAGGCTTCACAAAGCGTGATTCTTCTTTGTATGCCATGAACAGGTTTGCGAAGCGAGAAACAATTTGTATAACGTTTGTCCAATGCCCATAAAATCCCTTTTGCATGTACTTGTGATACTTAATGTGTTTGATGAGTTTTTCTTTGCCTTTTCCTTACTTTATCATGTTTATTGATTTTCAATTCAAGTGAGAACATGGATACTTATTCATTTCCATACAACTAAATAACCACTTATCACCCTCTTACCGTGTTCATTAAACATTATTACCTTAAAACACTTATAAGTTCTAAGAGGCGGGTTGTTAGCAACATTACTTGTCTTCGGCATCAGGATATCCAGGTCTGCAGGTTGCACGAGGAGCGCCCAAGCGCAGCGAACAGAAGAAATCCTTTTCAGACTTAAAATCAAGCGAGCGGGAAAAATTATAGTGTCAATGGTTTGGATCCATCCATATGAGCATATCAACGGTTGGCGGGAAATCGCGAATAGAAAGGTGCGCCGAAGATAACGCAATGGATGGTGCCCATATTGTGTGCAGGGAAAGATAACAACCGTCCATCCAGAGGACGCATGGCGCAAGATCCACTCGCGTCGGCGTTTCGACAATCGAGAGTTCGAGGGGTAAAGGTTCCATGTTGTCCTATCTCTCGAAACCCCGAACCCCGAAAGCGCCGTAGGCGCTCAAAGTAGGGCCCGTAGTATCACGAGGCAATCTTGACCGTCTGTCCATAGGAGACACCTGGCACGGGATTAGGCTCCTCGCCTATTCGCTCATCGCGACTCCGACGCACAAAGAGCAGCTCCTTCATATCCCCAATGGGCGAGGTGCCAGGAGTGTCCAGGGCTCGGGCCCACGGCATCGTCAGGAGAGTTCAGAGCCGTCAGATCTAGAGGGACGCATGGCGCCAGATTAAGTTGTCTTGGCGTTTCGCTCATCGCAATTTAAAGAAGCAAGGATTAACTCCTCCCCATTCACAATCGCCGAAGGCGTCTTGGGAACGAGCACATGGTCACAGCCCGTGGTCACTTGGGAAAGAAAAGAGTTGTTCAAGAAGGGCCGAAGGCATCATGTATGTTCACAGATGGAATCACCGCGATCTCCAAGTGCCATTTGATCCGACCTCGATCCTGGTTTTCACTTGGAGTAAATGAAGGCGAGAAAGGGGGGTTGAGGCCTCTCCTCATTCATTAAATGCGAGGAATGGAGGGTCTGGCAAGCGGACTGCTCGAGAGGGTCTTGTGTACCCATTTTTCCAAAGAAGCCATGCCAAGTTCTCGACTCGCCAAGGAGGTCTGCACATGCTAGCTCGGCTCTTAATGGCTCAACTACTTCCCTTGCAGGAGCCATGTGCAGTTAAGGTGGCGTCTGACAAAGAATAACCGTTCGATTTGGCCGAGGGGACACCAAGTCTTGGGTGCACGATCGGCCAAAGTCTGCATGCGCAGATTGTCAGAAGACATGCAGATGCAATGTTTTTAATGCAGCGTCTTGTTTTTTGCTGCTGTTGTTGTTTTTGAGTATATGTAGGCGTTTTCGCTATTTTTGTAACGGGGGAGGGTTGAGCTAGGCTCTCGATTGTAAAGTTTTGATGCAGCGCTGGTCGCTCTGGTTAATGTATAAGGCATCGGAGACTTCTTACTTTATGGATGTCAGCCTCTTTTCCATCTCTTTGTTTACTATGTTAGAACAACTCGAAATTGGAGGATCCAGTCGAGTTGTAGCTGTTATAGGATGATGTAGGTTGGATCACTGTAACAGTTGCATTGTTTCTAATCGGTTCCTGTGATTTTCTTAGCGCTGAACGACTTGGAATTGGAGGATCCAGTCGAGTCA
>WSFP011496147.1:0-14314 GCA_009831015.1 Picea engelmannii
GATACCGGATATCTATATGCTTAGATCTATCATGAAGCACAGGATTGATCGAGATTTTAATGCAACTTTGATTATCACAATGAATCACTCTTGGATCTAAATGAGAACCAAACAAACCAACCAAGATATTTCTCATCCAAATAGCCTCACATGCAGCTTGACTCACTTCCATGTATTCTTCTTCCGCTGAACTGAGTACCACGGATCTTTGTTTCCTGTTGTACCAAGAAACAGTTGTAGATTCAATACTAAAGATCCCCCCTGATGTGCTCTTTCTGTCCGTTGGGATGCCCACCCAATCTTCATCCATGAAGCCATGCAACTTCACCTCATCCGTCTATTTGTACCATAATCCATACTCAGATTTTCCTCTCAAGTATCTCAGGACATGCTTACCCACCTTCCAAAATAGCTTGGTAGGCTTAACCATCTCTTGACTCAGCTGGTTAAATGCATAGCAAATGTTTGGTCTCGTGTTCACTAGATACATTAGCGAACCCACTAACTGTCGATAGAAAGTAGCATCCACTACCTCTCCAGAAGTAGCATCCTCTTTCTTCCAGTTTCCTGGAAGAGGAGTATCCATGGGTTTGAATCCCTCCATGTGAAACTTACCTAGTATCTCCCTTGCATACTTGCCTTGAGACACAAAAAGTTCACCATCTCGCTGCCATATTTCCAATCCAAGGAAATAATGAAGGAGGCCCATATCCTTCATCTAGAACTCCTTTGCAAGGTCCTCCTTGCATGAGTATATCAGCTGCTCATCACCAGTCAATATTAAATCATCAACATAAATAAAAATGATTAAAATATTACCCTTGTAGATCCATCTCGAACCTACCATTGATTTGTCAACCAGTCTTGGGACAATTTTCCAAACACTGTTTTTGACAATGGAGTCATACTCCTCCACCATTGCATCTACCCATGTGGGATCCTACGCTTCTTCCTAAAAGGAATATGGTTCAGTCACAATACATTTTCTCATGAGAACCATGTATCTAGTAAATCGATCAGGAGATTGTCTCTGTCTGCGCTGTGAAGTAGGGGTTCCTACATTATGTGCAGCATCTAGTCTCAATCTATCAGCTTCCGTGGTGCGCTTTCTAATATATCTTATGGATGGTTATGCATGAGTGGCTTCCTCCACTCCATGAACCTCCTCATGTGGTTGATCCACATCTTGAGACTCATCTTTGGGAACCAGTAGTTCCTCCTCTGCATGCAAGTCTAGCTCCCTCTCAAGCGACAACCGCATGGCTTTCCCCTCATCGAATTTTATATCCCATCACATAACAATCATATTACTGTTAGGAAAATACACACGATAATTATGGGGTGTTTCTGTGTACCCCACAAAAATCCCAACTTCAGCAGTCGGTTCCAACTTCTTCCTGGCATCCTTGGTCACATGCACATAAACAGATGAGCCAAAAATCTTAAACTGTGAAACATCGGGTTTCTTACTAGTGAAATCTTCTTCAGGTGTACTCATGCCAAGTACTCTATGAGGACAACAATTTTGCACATAAACCGCAGTATTGCATGCTTCCACCCAAAAATGCATTGGTAGGCCCTGATCATGCAACAAAGCTCGTGATGCACCCACGATCGTTCTGTTCTTCCTCTCTGTGACCCCATTTTTCTATGGGTTATGAGGCACTATGAGTTCTCTTCGAATTCCTTCTTTGTTGCATAAGTATTTGAATTCATTAGAGGTGTATTCTCCACCATTATCGCTCCTCAGAGCCTTCACTTGCTTCCCCAACTCTTTCTCCACCAATTCTTTAAACTCACAGAACTTTGAGAATGTTTGATCCTTCTTCTGGATGAAGAAGATCCATCATTTATGAGAAAATTCATCAACAAAAATAACATAATACTTATGTTTTGTTGTTGAAGCAACCGAGAATGGTCCACACGCGTCTATGTGAATTCTCTCCAGGATCACCGAAGCACGGTTCTCCTTTTCATGAAAGGTGGACTTTACATACTTCCCCATGGTGCAACCCTTACACTGATCTAACTGAGAAAGTGTTCCCATTGGAAGTCCAGTAGATATTTGTTGCATGATTTTCAAGGCTCCATGATGAAGATGGCCTAATCGCCTGTGCCATAATTCTCCCTCATCCCGGCTCATAACCTTTTATGCCTTGCCCATCATGATAGCGTAGACATCTACCTCTAGCTTGTAGAGATTCTTAACTCAAATCCCTATCCTCTTGAGTTGACCCATTGTTTTATGTCACAGGAAAGCTTTTCCATTGTTGAAAACAACGTCATAGCCTCTGTCCTCCAACATTGCGACTGAGACCAAGTTTTTCTTCAGACCTGGAACATGCATAAAATCTTTCAATTGAAATGGTTTACCTGACTCCCTCTGAAAGGTAATGGTACCAATGATAGTCACACTATATCATCCATCGTCACCCATCTCAATATGCATTTTGAGATCTTTCTCCTCCAAGTCACTGAAAAGCTCCTTATCTCCTGTCATGTGGAAGGAAGCGCCACTATCCAAATACCACACTGATCCCAATGCACTTGATGTCATGCATGCGATCAAGAAGAATTCAAGTTCAAATTGTGAGGCAAGGGCCTCACCAGCTGCAGATCCAGCAACCTTCTTGTTCTTCTTCTTCTGCAGACAGTTAGTAGCAAGATGCCCATGTTCGTGACAGTGAAAACACTTCACTTTGGACAAATCCAGCTTCTTGACTTTAGACTCGGATTTTGAATGGAATTTATTCCCCTTCACTTTCCTTGCCTTGGCATCCAAAGAACAATCCACTTCATCATCATGCTTTAATGAAGAGCCATCTCTGGTGTTCCGCCTGAACTCTTCCTGCACTAGATCCGACCATAGTCGTTCCCAAACTAGTAATTTTTCCCTTCCATTGACAGAGTCTTGATAACTGTGCCAACTCTTGGTAAGTCCTAGGAGCACCAAGCTCACCAAATCATCATCAGCGACTGTTATTCCCACACTCCCCAGCTCATCCCGACATTGGAGAAACTTCGTGAGATATTTTGGAATGGAGTCTCCCTTCTCCATCTTGATCTTCCTGAGTTTATCTTTGAGCACCAATTTCCTATGGTCATTGTTGTTTTGGAATAGATCTGTCAAAGCCTTCCACATTTCATATGGTATGGATTTCCCATGGAGGTTTGAGACAATGTGGTCTCGTACTCCCTCCAACAAGATCCTCGCCTTTGCCACTTTCTTTTGCCATGCATCAAGATTTGCAGCGTCTGGCTTAGGAACATCTTTGTCAATGAATTCCTTCAAGCCATTGTCTTCGAATACTGCCTCCATCCCGTCCTTCCAAGAAATGTAGTTCAAGATGCCCTCGATTTCATACTCTAACCTCAAGCCATTGAAATCCATTTTGATCTTGAATCAGCTATAGCACCAAGAAAGTCTTTCTGCAAATTCGAATTCTATCCAGTCACAAACTCAGTTTCTACAATTTCCTATGCTCTGATACCATGTAGAAATTTCAATACAAACTATGTGTTTCTTGGATTCTCCTGATCTAACAATTATATGCCACTGTTAAATACATAATCACTTCTACCAAAATTCTTGCGGAATTTAAAACACAATCGCCAATTGCAATATCAATAAGAAAGATCAATCACACATAACACATATGTTTTTACCGGGAAAGAATAAAGATAAAAACCCCACTATCATATATTATGTATACATCATGGATCATGAAACAATCTCATACAAAAATCTAATCCAAGAGCTCTTGGTACAATATACAATCGTCTCACACTGTCATACAATAATTGGCAAATTCATGTGCCAATTTACTGCCTCCAGATAGCCTGCCTCCTATGCACAATCCCTGTTGATATCAATCCCTGCAATGAATGAATTCCTCTTGCCTATGCTGGCCATTCCTCATGGGCACATCTAATGTGTGTGTGGTTGCATGAGTGCACCCACTAAAGTCACAACTGATAGTCAACTTGTCCCTTCCACCTATTATCTCAACTGGGTCTCCACTGGATCTGACATGCATGTAGTTAACAATGGTAAATCTTCAGTTACATGTGAGATCACTGATTGTGAATTAATTAATAATTAATTCACTGATCTATCACTAGTGTAAGTTCAGTTACAACTAGTACAGCTGAGCTTAACTCACTTAAATGATTTAAACTACTTTACAACTCACATAACTACACATCCAACTTTGTTACAACTTCGAATCACTCAGTTACAGCTAATTCGACTTGCATGTCCCACCAACCAACCTATGAACTCGAATTTCCTATAGCTAACTGATTTGCCACTTCAGTTAACTATTTCCAAGTTCTCATTGAGAATAGATTAATATTTATTGTCCAACTATTATTAAGGGATAATAATAGTCGACACACATCTATAAATAGAATTCACTCACCATCTATAAATAGGCATCGTCTATAAATAGAATTTGCTCATCATCTAAAAATAGACTTCCACCTAAAAATAGCCTGAGGCTCCATCCTAGTGTAGGTACATAATTTTCACTAGGATCTTCTTGTTGAATCTCAACAGACACGGTATGGATGTGGGACACTAAGAAGGGTGAGCCTAACAATGTTAAAGGGAGTGAAAAAAATTGGCTTGGACCCTTTAGAATCATAATGAAGTTAGTCAATGATGCCTACTATTTATCTATGCTTGAAGGGAGGAAACGTCTATTACTGGTTAGTGGACACCTCCTCAAACCCCATCACGGGGAAGAGACTTGACTTGACAGGTAAGTACAGGTAAGTTAGAATAGGTAGGCATTTTCATCCATTATACATACCATTGCATATCATGTTAGCATAGATGTAGTTGCATTTTTCATATTGTCTTGTTTCATTATGTATATATGTATGCTCGTGATTAAATTTGTTTTATTTCAATTTTTATATCAGATATGGACAAGGGGTGATATCACCACCCTAGATGTTACTAATATATTTTGTTGAGATTTAGAAGGCATAGGTCATACCAGAGATGTTGAGGTTCTCATGCACTCTACGGTGAGCACAAGTCCCCGAGTTGGAGCTAAATGTTATCCCCTAACCTAGGGATAACTAAGAAGATTGTGTCTCAAGGCCCAAAGATTCCATACATAGAGTGTCGAGATTTGAACTACCTAGGCATAGTCCCAAAGGGCCCCTCTTTTATTTAAGAGTAGTCCACATATCGCCAGCAGCGTCCATCACACCAGTCTAGTCCTGAAGTAGTGGTGGGTCTTGCTCCATGAGGTATTGAGTCAAGGTATCATGGTATGTATCACTCTGATTTTTGAAGCACTTGAACATGTTGTATTGAATCCTTCTTTATTTCATGACGTTTTCTTCGAAATTATGCTCTTTGCCTTGTTCAAACCTGGAAGGGTGACATAGTTCCCTAGTAAGTTGATTTCCCTTTAGGATGGGTTGCTATTGGATGGATATTTGAAGAGTCGTCGTATGTTCCCCCCATATTTACCACTTTCCATATTTATTCCTTCCAACTCCCATTTATTTTTGGGCATTGGGATTGGATACACTAGGAAGGGTTGTACCTTACCTCATGGGAAGAAGGGGCTAAAGGCCCAGAGGGTAAAAGTAGTCGGCAAGAGTTAAAAGCCAATTTTGAAACCTTGGAGATGCTTCACCCAGGCATCCTCAAGAAAGCAGTGAAAATATTCTCAATAAGAAAAGGGGACCCACAAGATAATATAAAAACTCAAGGTCATAGGTGATGGATAGGAGGTCTCATCACGAGCCAACCTATTATGACCATGGACATGTAGCAGTATGACATTACCACCTATCTAGTCACCAAAACAGGGTAGTGGATCTTGGTGGCATAGCCAAGAGAAAGGGGGTCTCATTACTATCCATCTTTGTAATTTCCGAGAAATGTTTATGGATAACACTGTCACCTTTGGTCATCAAGCCAAGACAATGGCCCTCAACTATTCCCATGTAGAACAAGAGCAAGAGATCAAAAAAAATAAAGCTAATAATAAATGGCAATGAATGGTCTAGGAAACAATTGCATCCATGAAAATATGTAGCTCACCCTCCACAAAGGCACCCACAGGTAAGACTCTACATTTCCCTGTTATCACATGCACCCCATGCCCAAATATTTACCCCATGCCACCTCATACACTTGCATGACTTGGACTAGACTCCATCTGGGAAACACCCCAAACTTAAGAGGAATTAGCCCAATATGACACCCTGAGACCCTCTCCAAACCTAACTTGTCAAATTGCATAACACCTTTGAGCATTTGTTTGGGTTTAAGGGGGGTTTGATGCACATGTTTGGGTAATTTATTTATTGGATGTGATTTACATGCTATGATCCTTGTGACTTATGAACCCTTGGAGGGTGTACTTGTTGTTTCTGCAGGACCTTGTCCGGTGAACAGTTACACATGAGGGAATGATTAGTTCAGACCTTCATGGGGGCTCAAAGCCCACAAATTGACATTGAAACCCCAGCCAGGGGGTAAGAAAAGACTGAAGGCTTGCACCAAAAGAAGGAAGGATGTTTCCTTTGGAGGCACTATGGAAGACCCAAACCTAGGGTTGCATTCTCCTCCCACCTAAACATTGGCTTTGGGAGGTCATGGATGTCACCTATGCAACCCTAGATGTCACATATCAGATGGGGTTGTCACCTTGGAGGTTTCATGAGGCTATTGACACGTGTGGGAAACTTTTAGGCCTTAGGAGGCCCAGTGTTTCATATCCTTTGCCCAGTGTCCCACACTTAAGGCCTAATGTCACCCTAGAGTAGAATGACATCACCTTTGGAGGCCTATTTAGATGCAAATTGAATATTGTTTTGGTAAAAATGTAATTTTTGTAGTAAACTAGCCAGGTCGGCCTTGTTTTTTACCTAAAAAACTAATTAAGGTCACAGTTTTGGTATAAATAAGACAAAAGTGACATTCATTTTATGATAACTCATCACACACAAGTTGTGGACTAAAATTTTCTCCTTATTTAAGGGTTATTGGCTTAAATAACTAGTGTTCATCTCTTGGGGAAGCTTTATGGTGGTGTATCTTGGCATTTTTCATGGTGGAATGGTCTTCAACTAGGGTTTGACTTGATTATTCTTGGTGAAGTATAAAATCTTCATTTTATTCATGTAATGAATGTTTGTGGTAAATTTTTCTTGTTTCATGTCAAAGATTATGAAATTTCTTGTTTAAACTCTAGGGGAGAAACATAAGTGATTATTTTTCCCTATAAATTTTCTACTAGCTTGAATTTTCCAATTATACATTGTTTTGGAAGTTATTACTAGAGCCCTAAAGTGCTAGCTCTCTAGTAACTTCACTCTAATTACCAATTATTTTTCAAAAGGCTAAGGAAGGAAGGTATGTTAGGGCCTAGAAGTGTCCATTCTCTAGCAAAACCTCTCTTAAATACTTAGATGCTTGAGCCCTTGAAGTGCCAACACCTCTTGCATATACCTCTTTCCTTAGACAAGTATTATCATTGCTTTATTTCCCAAGTGATATTGATGTTGTTATTAACTCCATAAGCCTCTAAAGGCATTGATTTCTATGCTATCGTGGATGAATGAGATCAAAACAACTTTAAAATTCTCTTCCTTGAAGCTATTACTAACTAATACCAACACTAACCTACCCTAGTAAACTAACCCTACCTTGTTGTTGTCATAATCACTACTACATCCATTACCTAGAAGCCTATCCAAGCTTGTATGATCTCTTAAATCAGCCCAGAATTTGTATAAGGCAAGGTACAATAAACCAAGGCTAAAAGCGTGCATTTAATTGCCTCTTCAAAGCACATTTCTGAAGGTTTTATCACAGTTGTTATTACTTGAAACTTGTTGTTGTTATAGCCCTTTTTTTGCATCCCTAACAACCTATATTAACAACAAAACTTCCTAGAAAACTTGTGCTATGAAAATTACTATCATTAAGTGCTAAAAGTGTGTATCATTGCCTTAGGAAAGTACTATTTTTCTGAAGTGGTTTGTTGCTCTCATAGTTATTAATTTGTTGTTGTTATAAACACTTTGAAAGCCCTTTTAAAAGTCATTAATTGACTTGTTGTAATCTAGAAATTGTAAGTAATAAAGGTATTAGCATTTGCAAAGTCTTTATATCTCATTGTTTGTTATCATTTGCAATTTATGGATATATTGTTGTTGTTGTACATTTGATCTTTTGTCCATACATAAGATTGTTCTAGTAGCACATTTCTATCTTGAAGTCACTGATTTAAACCATTGATATCATTGGTTATTGTTAACATTTGTTGTTTCATTGGTAAAGGGCAAGTACAATTCACCTTAAATTTCCTCTTGACCCTTTAAACCATACCAAGTGACTTCTTTCATTTGAGTGACCTCGAGAGACGGGTGGGTTTTACCATTGTATTATCTCCCTTCATCAACCAACTAGGTCCTGGGATGTCTCCCTTGGAGTGAGTGTTTACCCCTCCTAAATAGAAAGAGCTATCATGTTGAGGTGACAGTGAAAGGACTACCCTCGTGTTAAGACAATCTAAGCCTACTTGCCTTTAGGCTTTGGGAAAGTACATATTGTGCGATAACATGCATGTGCCTTAATATCTTATGAGGAGGAACATGTGGCTTACCATATACCTTCCATGCCCACATTATGGATGTGTCTCTTTGTCCATGTATTCACCTCTGCATAGAGTGCAATCATTCAAACAAGTGTGATATGATATGTACTCAACTCCCAACCATTTTAGTAGTTTCTTTGGCTCTTTGCAGTTGTTGAGGAGGAAATTATCACTCAGAAGTACCTTATCTTTGAGTAACCTACAATTAGTGGGTAATAAAAATATACATTATCATCAAATATGAATGAAATTCCTTTTCATTTCTAATTGTGTGAAAAGATTCATTAAAGCATAGGGGACTCAATGCTTAGTTACCTTTGTAGTTCCAAGAAACATGCATTTGGCATACCATACATTGATTTCAAGTTGTAAAGTAGCAGTGTTTTCCCTAGTTGGGTAGACCTTGACCCATGTCCAAAGGGAGGGGTGGTGGAAGAAAAATGTAAGATTTCAAAGAAGGCATCATTGATACAAGCATCATCCCCCAGCTCATCTTGCTTGAATGCATGTAATAAAATTCCCTCCACAGAATGGGTATCCTATTAGAAATCATCCATACCAACCTCTACATCATTGTCTTTGTCCCCAACATGTAAAGAATCAATGTGTCTATGGATGTTTGGAATTGGTGACTTAATATGTAGTGGGGATTGAATAGGTAGTTGACTCAACCATACTTTGTATGATTTCTCTCCAACTTTTGATCCTTTAGTATCCTTATCTCGATTTGATGTCACAGTAGGGTGCAATGGTAGATGGTAGATAAGTCACTCATTATAAAAATCTTAATTTCAAAAATATTGAACATTAAATCAATGGTGTTAGTCAACATAATGCATTTAGTATGTACAAACATTAGACCAAACATCAATCAGAAGCATGGATATTTTTTTCTAATAGTATGCATGAAACCAACCACTTCTGTAAAATCTCCCACCTCTTGATGAAGAGGTATTGAGAAGACTCAGTGGCCTAGGCATCCCCACTAGTCCATAGTCTCACACTAAGGGGAAGGGTCAACCAAACTAAGGTTATATTCTTAAGTTGACTTGATAAAAAGGTGAAAAAGAGTTAAAAGATAACTCAATGAAGGAATAGAAGTGTTGGAGGTTGAGTTAGGAGTTAACCCTAGGAGTTAACCTAACTCAATAGAGAAATATAAGAAAAGTATAAAGAGAAGACTGGGGCACACCCATTATTCATGCTAGATTTTGGTATTTGCTTGTTGATGCTCTTGAGCGTACAGTTTTGAGGGTTTTGATATTACAAACCCTAGTGAGCAACTCAGTGGTGAAATACTCCACTCACCTTGCTCCAAAATTGGTCTCAGGGATGAAATACTCCACCCACACCATTTTATAACCATCATCTATTCAGGAGGACTAGAAGGGTCATACCAATCGGATCAGCAGGACCATACCAGCTAGGGTTTGTCTTGTAGGGGCGCATCAGTTGTTGAGGAAGAGTTCAATCCAGCCTTTGGAAGAAGCTTGAGAGGTTTCTAGCATTAGGGTTTTTCTTCCAAGCCCTTGATCATCATTTTGAGGGATTTTTGGAGGAGTTATCACGTCCCTATCATTTACTGCAGGTTGGGACGATTTCAGGAGGAAGGGTACGACTTGTGATTTAGTATTTCTCGGATCTAGAAGGCTGGAGGCTAGATCTGACCTTGGGAATTCCCTCAAGTGCTTATAGGTACCCTATCTATCATCTAGGAGAGTTTCAAACGATTTGGAGCCCACATTCAGGTAGGTCGTACTATTGGCCATATTCAAGGTTGCAGGAGGGTCGTACCATCCTAGGGATTTTGCAGATTGGAGAGGGAGCTTCAGTGTTTGAGCTCCATACTTCAGGAGAAGGCTTCTAGTGCCTTGATCTATTATTGAGGAGGGTTTGGTAGCATTTGGAGGGCTTGATATTCAGGAGGGTCGAACCATTGGTGTCCTTGTCTTCAGTAGGTTGTACTAGCAGTCAACAGGGTTATACCAGTTGCTTGAGGGTTAGTCTAAAACCCTGGTTTTGTAGTTGAGCATTCATATCCTATTGTAGCCTTTGGGAGGCTTGATTTGTATCTCTTGGAGCATTTTGTATGCAGCTTCATTATTTTCTTGAACCCATCTACTTCATATCTGCTTCTCTATTGTATCAGGTGCTTGCTTTCTTATAATAAAGTTCAGTTATTTGCTTGTGGTTCCTATCTTGTGTAATGTTGATGATCTTCATATTATTACAATGATTCTTGTATAAATCTGTGGCTGAATAACTAAATAAATTCTGAGGCCGAAATATTTATGGCCAACCTGCATACACAACAAATAATACTCAAATCGGTGATTAGTTAGTGATTCCAAGAAAAAAATTGGATTGGGATCATTACAGTGGTATCAAAGCTTTGCTCCTCCAAACCTGTGGGGGATTAGCACATGCAGAGGTACAATGGGATCTTTATGGGAAGAAGGAAGAAACAACCCAGTGAAACAGAAGCCAAAATGGAGGGTTCAGGGGATGACCATGAGCCACAAGGCTTGGACTACTTAGCAGTTGAATTCCATAAGACCCTAAATCTTACAGAAATCAACTTGGTCTATCACTTCCAGAAAATCCAGGAGAAGAACCGAAGGGAATAGGCCAAGATCACTGATACCTTGAAGAAGGTAGATGGGAATCTAAAAAAAATTAATGAGAACCAGATCATGATAACCCAACTATTGATGCAGATGACTCATAAGGGGAAAGACCCTGAGACGTATGGAAACAAGGTGGCTAGTGGATCTGGTGGATCCCATGGTGAAACTAGATACAATCCGGAGAAAGTTCTGATATCTAAAGGAAGCCATGGGGGAGGCATGTCATATGGACAAATGGGTAGCAAGGCTAACCCTAGACCATACTTGCCCACATTCACAGATGAACAGATGTAACAGGAACAGGTGGACGATTTTGTGGAGAAGATGGCACAGTGTACTAAGGAGTACTACAGCTTGGATATGATCATTCAGAGACAGATGTCCCTGGATCAATATTGCCAACTCAAGTTCAGAAATAATCCTAGGATGAACCACAGGAGCAGTTTTGAGTTTGAATGAAGAGAAGGGAAGACAGAGATCCCATACTTTGATGGTACGGCCAAGATGATAGCACGTGCATGGGTGCAAAAGATGGATACCTATCTACCGCTTAATCCCATGAGGGAGATGGAGGCCATCAAATTTTCCACCATGTACTTGCATGGAAAATCTCATGATTAGTGGTACCATGGACTCACCACACTAGATCACAATCAGATATTGTCCTACACAAAATTCACTCAGAGGCTCATTGATAGATTTGATCTGGGAGATTCGGAGCTACACTTCAGGGAGCTCACACAGCTTAAACAAATAGGTACAGCTGAGGAATTCATTGAAGAATTTCATAGGTTGGCCATGATGGTGCAAGACATATCACCAACCAGACTCATGATGCTCTTCACTGAAGGATTGATGGAGCCCTTGAAGGGTTGGGTAAAGGATTTTAAGCCTACCAACCTACAAGATGCTATCTGGAGGATGAGGGATCTAGGACCAGCTGTTAGGCCAAAATTTATACCCAGAACACCTCTTAACACTGGAGGGAGAGACCAAAGGCCTCCAATGAATCAGGGAGGACATGACCCAAGGGGTTTTGATAGAGGTCGTGGCAGAGTGGATGAGAACACCAAGAGGGAACTGAGGAGGAAGCAACTTTGCTTCACTTGCAAATAACCATGGAACTTGGAACACAAATGCATGGGTCATGGTCAAGTGCATTACATAGAAGTCACTTCAAACAACGAGGAAGAAGAGGAGATCGGCCAGATACAGAACATTGAGGCCGAAACCATTGAGATAGCATAGGAGGAGATCCCAGGACAGGACAATACGGCTGAGGATAAAGCCACCTTAGCATCTATCAATGGAGTGCCCAAATATAACACCTTCCGAATGAGGGGAGTCTTGCAAGGACAGAAGGTATCAGTTCTGATTGATGGTGGAGCCTCTCATAACTTCATTGATTCATCATTGCTGAAAAGAAGGCATATACCCACAGTAGAGTTTGAAGGGTTCAAGGTGGAGGTAGCAGGTGGAAGCATTATTCCTTGTGATAGGTACATTCCTGGTATGAAACTTACATTGGGTAGGCATGAGCTGGTACAGGACATCTATGTCATGGACCTTCCAGATACCAACATCATACTTGGAGTTCAATGGCTCAGTACGTTGGGGCCTATCACCACCAACTACAAAACCATGGAGATTTCATTTACAGAGGAGGTTGGACGTAAGGTAGTTCTCTGGGGCATGACAGGGAATGTTGCAACGGTGGTCACAACCAAGAGGATGGAGGCTATCTTCCGAAGGGATGAGATAGTATATGCAGCAGAATGCAGGATTTCAGTACGTGTGGATGAGCAAGGTAAGGTTCACTACACCCCAAAGATCCAAGAAATCCTTGACAAGCACCACAAGGTGATTGGACTGATTCCTCCAAGGGTGCCACCAAACAGGGGGTTTGAGCATATTATTGAGCTAGAGGAAGGCGCTAAACTAGTCATCACCACACCATATAGGCATCCAAAGAAGTACAAAGACGAGATAGAGAAGGCCATCAAGGAACTTTTGGACATGGGGTACATCAGGCCGAGAACTATCCCTTTTTCTTCTTCAGTAGTGCTAGTTAAGAAGAAAGATGGCACTATGAGGATGTGCATTGACTTCAGGGCCCTGAATAAAAAGAAAATCAAAAAAAGGTACCCGATACCAAGGATTGATGAGTTGCTAGACGAATTACATGGAGTTGTCTACTTCACAAAGATTGACCTTCGTTCTGGCTCTCATCAGATCAAGATGAGTGAGGAGGACATCTCAAAAACAGCTTTTAGGTGTCATTACGGCCATTATGAGTTCCTAGTGATGCCCTTCGGGTTAACCAATGCCCCAGCCACATTCCAATCTTGTCTGAACCATGTGTTCAACAAGTAGCTGAGGAAGCACATGTTGGTATTTTTTTATGGCTTGCCCATTTACAGCAAGACGTGGGAGGAACACCTTAGGCATGTGGATCAGATTCTGTCAATTATGGAGGAACAGTCACTATACGCTAAGGATTCCAAATGTGAGTTTGGAATGACATAGGTTCTTTACTTGGGGCATATCATTGGAGCAAAAGGGGTACAGGTACATCAGGAGAAAATAAAATCCATTATGGAGTGGCTTACTCCTAAGACACTCGCGGAGTTAAGAGGATTTATGGGCATATGCACATACTATAGGAAATTTGTCAAGGGTTTTTCTCAACTGTGTGCACCCTTGACCAATTTGACTAAGAAAGGAGCCTTCAAATGGAATGAGGAATCTCAAATGATGATGGACAAGATGAAGAAGGTAATGAGCATGTGCCCAGTGTAGAAATTTTGATACAAATTAATGTATTCATGCGATTCTCCTGATCTAACAATTTCCGCCACTTGTTAAATACAGAATCGCTTCTACTATTATTATTGTGGAAGCAATTAAACCACGATCACTGTTATCCTCGTTTTTGGTTATCAAGATGATGACATGATAATGACATGGTGATAGAAGATCTAGCTCTTCTTTAAGATCATTTTCATGAAGAAAGTTACACTTGTCAGTTTCTTAAAATCACTCTTTTGGAGACAGTAC
>WSFP011496148.1:0-14314 GCA_009831015.1 Picea engelmannii
CTTAGTAATTTCTCCATTAACTTTATTATTTAAATAATTTCTTTTGTATCCACTTTGATTTATAGTACACTCATCACTTCACTTTATTATTTAAATAATTTCTTCTTTGCAACCACTTTGACTACTTTGACCTTTTGGGGCTTTTAAATGACTAATGAGGGTTATTCAACTTCACATGGCCATAACTCTCTAACCGCGAGGATTTATGTGACGTTCCACATACCAACGGAAATGGCATGACATGTACTATACATATATAATAGTATTATTTAAATAATTTCTTCTTTGCAACCACTTTGATTACTTTGACTTGTTGGGGCTTCTAGATGACTCATGAGGGTTCTCTAACTTCACATGGCCATAAATCTATAACCGTGAGGAGTTATGTGACATTCCACATACAACAGGAAATGGAATGACATGTACTATCCATCTAGAATAGTCTTGCCTTCAAATATATTAAAACTCATACCATTATACATCAAACAAACTTGGGTCCATTACCCAAACCTTTGTGCTACCAGAATTCGCTACCAGACTTTCTTCAAGGGTTGACATCAATGAACACCAACCCAAATAATCAACAACATGTTCTTCCTTTTTCTAGGTTATCGTCGGCATATTCATTACTTTCTCGAGTTGATTTGATGGCCTGCTACCAACGTTTTGCTACACATTTAGTTTCTCAAATCACATTGTGGATTTTGCTGCATTCGAGGGATTTAGTTGACATTAATTCCCACTATTGTCACCTTGTAGCATTCAATGCATGGTCATCATGTCACCCTCCACATATTTATTATAAATACGCCTTTGGTAAATGAATCAATATTATTGCATTATCATCGTGCTAACTGTATACTCAGTCCTGGAGCCCAGTGAGCAACCTATGAACTTGTGTCCACAACCCCATCCCCCAAATTTCTTTGTTTACCTCCATAAGTATGATAGGATGGTTCATACCTCTGGTTGGGGATCTTCCCTCAAATTTTCTACTCCAATCACAATGGCTATCCCAGACAAATTCATCGATCCACGGGTCAAAGTTTTAGATGACCTCCATGGCAAGGTGGAACACACTCGGCTTGTGGACATTGATTTCACTGATGCTTCCCAGTACCCGTCGATGGAAGTTGATACATTTATGGATAAAAACACCTTGTCGGATGGTGACTTCCAATGGTAGTGTAAGCAATCATTCCTGCCCTTGCACGCCAACACATTGATGAATTTGTGGGACTTGTCGATGTTCAATACCACTGGTGAATTCACCAAGTGTACCAAATCTATGATCATAAGAGTCTATAATAACTCACTATGGCTAGACAAGGGATACCCCATACATGTCGAACACATCCATCAGTTAACATGCTTGTCCATGACGGGTCAAAATGTATCATACGACTTCCAAGGGTTAGGGAAGCATGGCAGGAAAAGGGTACACTTATCCTTTATGGCCTATATGGAACTTGTCGGGGAGGTCGTGGTGCTCAGATTGAGCCCATTAACGATGCACAAGTTTGCTATGCTTGGTACCTCATCGTTGGAAAGGTAACCAAAAATTATAGAAAGAATGAGTGTACGCTCGACGTGATCATGGTGGTTGAATTCACCAAAAATGGCACACTACATCCAAATCATATGAGCAGAAATTGTGGGTACAATTTGAATAAATTTTTGCAGCAGTCATAGACAATTGTTTTCAAGTTTTTCCATCTTTCCTACATGTCATTCTTGAGCTTCCAGAAGATGTTACTCTGGTTGTACCACTTGATAGAGTTGACCTCATTATTGGTGCATGGTCCCAGTTGGAGGCCAAGATAGATATCATGCAATAGGAGGTAGTTGTGTTCAAACTAAAGGAAAAGGAGAAACCTGAAGAGGTCTTCCAGAAGATTACACATGCAATTGAGGAGGGAACGACTATCAAGTCCTCGCTTCTTGCTCAAACTGGGGAATGTCGTTGACTATTCAATATGCTCATGGAATGGGTTGGCTTGTTGAACCAACGTAGTAAGCATGTCGAAGAACTATGTTCTAGGCTTAATAAGATGCATGCAAAAGTCGGTGCCATTGCTGACCCTATTGAGAAAGTGGCTAAGTTTTCCAAGATACAATTTGAGGATGACATGTTGGATTCCATGGATGATTCTAACAAAGATGCAAAGACAACACTTCGACATTTCATGCCTACTGTCTAAGTTGAGCACATTATCCTACAACGGTTGGACTTAATTTCCGACACAGATTGGAATAGTCTGTTGGCTACTAATCCTGATGAGATTTATGTCCATGCCACATAGGAATTTGTTGTAGGAGCCTCGATTTTGGTGAGGAAATGGTAGGATAGGGTCACGCACTAGGATCAGTTTTGTGCGCAGGACCTTGCCACTGGGCCAGAGTTGGGATCTCTGTTTGTAGAGGGCTAAGGGAATGACCCACCTGTTTGACTTAGGACGAGTGGCAAAAAGCTAACTGCTAGTGTGCCAACAAGGAAAACAGTCATGCGCTAGCTGGAAGAGCAACATAAAGAGACATAACCTTCAAGTGCATCAGAAAAGGAAGAAAAATCAAGAAGAGACATTAGCAGACGCATGAAGCCAAAGAAATACCCAAGGGAAAGGCATAAATATGGGAACATTTAATGGGAAAAGATTGTTGCTATTGTTAAGTTGTTGATAGGTTATTGTTGTTGAATTTTTTTCAGATTGATGTTGGTATGTTCTTTATTTTTCTTGAGTAGCTCTTGTATTCTGTCATTAAGCTTTCTCCATTATTGTTTGTTACGATAAGCCATTTTAAGCGATTTTTGGAGAATGAATTATGCTTGCACAGAAGTATGAGAGTCCATATTGGGTGCATAATTATCGATTTTGTTGTATAAGTCATGCTAGGGATAAGTACTCTATGTATGATAGGTTGTGATCTAATAATATATGAAGGATTATTCGGGCACCAAAAATTTGTTAATATGTGTATGGATGCCTGATCTCTTTACTTCTGTTTAATTGATCACCGCAATACTTTTTAACAAGCTTCTTTAATATATATGTTTATCCTTATGTTGTGTAACTATTACGAGGAAAATCTCTCTATGGCTAGGGTAAACCACAACAGACGGAAATGATTGCAGAAATCAACTCTCTTCTCAAGTATTCTATGTAAACAAACATGCTAGCAAGACAAGATAAACGGCCTACCTCATCTAGTCATTCAATGAATTCCACCGTTGAGCACTTGACCCAAAGCAATATACCTGCAACTAGTCCTAAAAAACAAAGCAAAGCAAGCATATGGTGATAATAAATGATGTTAGCACATTCAATATCATAATCCATTAATAAACATGACAAATACGCCCATGGAATAATAATTCAAATGTTTGCAAGATATCAATTGGATGGGAAAATAGTATTTCTATTAATATATGATTAGAAGAAGTGAAAATGTTACAAACTTTTGTGTTAGCACGGTTCGTAACCGAGAAACTAAGTTCCTTCTAGTTGGGCCTCCACGACCTCAATCCTCCAGCAAAATAAGATCATAAAAGAGAAACAATGAGGTTCTCAATCAATAAGGGAAGACCTTGGGGGCTAAACACTGTGTTCAGACTTAAAGGAAAAAGGGATGCAGACTCAATATGAAGTAAATAATTTCTCCATAGCAACTTTGCTCTCAAAGTTGAATTCTTTCTCCTCCTTTCCATAGCTCGAAATTATCCCATTTATAGCCTTCAAATGGAACTGAAGGGATGATTCAGAACGTTTCCAGTATATGGAAGGCCAAGGATCATAAATATCCTATCATAACATGTAAACCTGATATTAATTTTCATTTTTGGGCACAAATCTAGATAAACACAGGTTGTAGTGGTGCAACCTACGTATACGCATGTTGTATAGTAGGAAAGGTGCGTACATGTGGAAACATATGTATTTTTATCTTTGGGATTTACAAACAAGGATGATAAGTCTGGATGGGGAAATGGAAAAAGGCCTTCTGTGCTATATTGCATAGGATGAGGAAAATCTTGTTATAAAAGATTCCCCCTAATGTGTGAGGTCAGAGGAGTATCTGTGATGGCCGAAATACATTATAAAGAACCTAGAAGTGGAGTGACGGGGAACCAACTGGAAGAACTAGTTGTGCATGACATTCTGCATTGACGTTGCATACATGGCTACCAATAGAATTACACTGCAGATCCATGTGAAAATATAACAAAGAACTATGCATGTCCATGAATATGAAAATACAAATGTGATTACATCCCAAAATATTTCATAGTCACGAACAAGGCCCAATAGAACCAATATCAAAATCAATTTGAAGATATCTGTATATAATGGAGTACAATATGATCTCCCATGATCATTGAAGTCATATAGGTACTGGTCCAATGAAAAGGAAGTAACAACTAAAGAAATATGCGGCCACATATTGATGTCTTCAAGTCTTCTACACAATCCACCAAGGGTGCAAGTCTACTTCATGTGAATAAAGGAGTTGAGGTCAAACACAATGATACATTGTTTGATTATTGGTCATTGAGGTATATCATTAAAAAATGTGAGACAACCTACTGATAATGAAAGTAGGTATCAAGGCACTGAGTACATTCTTACAAGTGTGAATAAAGGAGTCGGTGTCGAACACCTGAATAATCCATCGATCATGAAAAATTGATGTATTCCCAACTGTCGATGGTGAGAGAACCTGCCACTGATGAATGCAAGCCTCAAGGTACTCATAATACTCTAGGTCCCATTTCTATAATATATGAGCTGAAGTCGATGGAAGGAGACTTGCTGAAAGGAGAGTATTAAGGCATCTCTCATCAGTGATCACGAGGTACAAAGTAGGAGCTTCATTATTTGGAGGAAATCAGATGAAGAACATGTTCATGAACCAATGACTGTGTGCGTCTTTCACGTATGCCAAGTGCAAGCATTACACAAAAAATACTCTCTGAATAACATCCAATGACAAAAATTGTTGAAAAAGGCGGGGAAACCACCAATAAGGATAATGAAATCCAAGACACTGCACAAATCTGAATGTGTGAATAGATGTCTTGTCGTCGAACACAAGGGAAACCACCTAGTCAATGACCAATGATGAAATGTCGACTGTTGGGTTCAAGGTTACCTACCAATGATGAAAGTCGGACCAAGATGCGTGATAGGACTACAATATCAAATGACTCTGAGACAAAATGAGGTTATGGTCGACATGCAAAAGTCAAGTGTTATGAGAAGTGGCCGACACGGGTTGATAGAATTCCTTTGAACAAGAGCATGAGACATATGGAAGGCTCCGACAACATAGACTCAATGATCAAACCATGAGATGTAGGAGGCATCAATGGAATTCTCTATAAGGACTGGAAGAGTAACCAGTTGGTAGAGAAGACTCTGTAATGATCCCAACCTCCTAAGGCCATGCTAATCCCAAAATTATGATGAAAAATGGACTCAATAAATTTGTTCTCTGTTCAAAGGTGACACGACTGCTACCAATATAAGATAATACTCCCTTCCTGCCTGTAGTTTTTTTGTTTTTTCATAGACAAATGAATGCTATGATACAGAGGAGGAAACAAGTGTTGCAAGTAAGAAAAACTAGTTCCAGCAGTGGAACATACCTATGCTCAATGCAAGGAGATGCATGCGGGAGATGGACACTCGGGGGAATGTTCCCTCCTAGGTATAGGGTGTTAAATTTCCAAGGATATAAACGAAGCTCTCCTTGGTTTAGGATGCAAAACCTGTTGAGGAAAAAGGTTTATAACACAAATCCAGAACCGACTAAAGGCTCAATACTACAAGCAAGGGAATGAGATGCAATCACAACTTGACACCAAAAAATGTCCTTTTTGATGACATTTAGTCTACTTAGTGTGAAAAAGGAATAAACTTGTGCCAAATGACATCCTTTCAAATCCAATTTATGAGTGTGAAAGAGACAAGTTCACTTGGCAATATTTTCTTTTTTTGAAGACGAGTTGGAAAAGAGATTAATTAAGACTCAAGACCTTTCTAGTCCAATTTAACGAGTGTTAAAGGGACAAATCACTTGACAATATTTTCACTTTTTAGATGAGTTGGAAAGGATCTTAACTTAGACTTGTTAAGAGATTTCTAGGTAGCATGTCACGAGGGGGGCCAAGGCTCTCGTTCTGGACTTATGTGGAATGTCAGTATCTTACAAATAGCCGACATAATCTTTGGAAAAAACAAAGATATTTAAGTCGAGGAGGATAAATGACTGGCGGAGGATATTGTCTCCATGATATATCAAATAATGTCTCTTATAGGAAAATACATAGGAGGGGGCATTGGATACCCCACAAGACCATCCCAGTCAAAGGGAATATCCTCAAGACTTGGAGGGAGATAACTCAGGGAGAGTAAAACTCTCTCTCATTCAGAAGTTGTAGGATCAAGAATGATGCGACATGGTTGAAGGATGCATCACCCTCCATAAGGAGAGTAGGATTGACCAGAGTTTTCATTGGTATGACCACTTCTTTGATCGTTAGTTGAAGAGGATGCGTGATAACAGGGATAGGGAACACATCATTTGTGACAACTGAGGTATGGTCAGGAGAGGATTGCAATGACATAAATGTCATTTCAATCAAAGGAGAAACAGGGTGAGGGGAAACCACAGACACCTCAGAATATAAAGGGCCCTTAGGTGAGCCCTATGCTTCCGGTATTCCAGCAGTGGCCAGACACAAATGATTAAGGTGATTTCCTTCGCAAGTCTTGCAAAGGAATTTAGGTTTATGTTTGAGGCTTCTAGGCTTCTCGATGCCCCCAAAATTGTTCCCAATGGCTGGTGACATGCTCTCAATGTGACTAGTAGGGGTGAGAGAGTCATCTCCTACATGATGTACAAAGGTTGGAGATGTGACATTGATATGACTCGCGTCGACTAAAGTGATGCTCCCATCTTGACTAACGGCGACTGGGTGTAGGTCATCAACATGAATTGCAGATGTCGTCGACCCATCTCCAACATGGCCGACAGAGGTTGGTGATGGAACTCGATTATGACTGGGAGTGACTGGGCTAGTGGTGGATTTTGACATTTGATACCAAGGTCTAGGGAAAGATTGGATTTGAAACATTGCATGCCAGGAAGGGTCCTGGTTTACCCCCTATCTCTGTCCGGAAAGGTAGTATCCTCCACCTAACTGATCAAAAGAGGTGCGTACGGGCATCATCACTGAAGTATTCAAAGAGATGAAAGTATGATAAGGACAATTCAAGTGAGGATATATGTTTCCCCCTTGTGAAGGGATTTCGTGAAGAGGGTGACCTGAACTGTAAAATTGATTCTCCCCATATGAAATACCTGGGGATATATGTGGACCCACCATGGGAAAAGTGTTCGAATGAGTAGGCATGGAAAACGAAGGATACACATATGGGTTGTAATAACTAGAGAAAGCACCCATTTGAGTATTAGCTCCTGCAAAGAATAGCTAGGACTGGATCCATAAGATGGGAGGTTCCAACCTCCCATAGTGAGAGTTGGTTGAGGGACATGACTCATATCAATTGAAGACATAGGCATCGGGGTCATGGTTCCCCCAGATCCAATGCTAGGATTCATATAAGTGGACCAGGGAGAGGATTGAAAAGCTGAAGGCATATCAACAGGAAAATTAATAGAGACCCATGGTGTGGATTAAGCGTCATAGCTCTGCATACCATTATGGAAGCGAACGGATTTGCCCCCATAAAATGAGTGAACATCATGGAGGGGGTGTAGCAGTAAATGAGTAAGCCAAAGGAACTCCACTATCCATGATAATGAAATCTCAGTAAAAACTCCTGAGGGAAAATAGTAATCAAAGAGCACACTAAAAAATCAAACGACCATATGCACACAAACGGGCTAAAGTGGCTAAAAGTGGCCTTCCTCCCTAAAGAAGGTATGTATCTCCCAAGAGGGGCCTGAGATTCCCTGATAAAGATAAGAGGTAACATAATCAGATATAAGGGCCCTCGTGGGCTTAACAATCAATCGGTCAGATCCCCTTGGAGAGGTAATCCTCCATAAAGTTTGTGTTTTGTCTGACCCTTATCGGACCCAGGGTACCTGCAGAACAACCCCTGCAAGTAACCTATGTGGCACCTAAGTCAAGAAACTAATAAACCAATGTATAACCGATGCAAAAGCGAGCAATTGTAAGTCAGATCCACCGTATGGGTAGGGTAGCAAAGCCCGAAATATTGAAATTACCACCTCTCACAGAGGTAAAGGCAACAAAAATATCCCTAGATATGAATAGATCCCCAAAAATATATTTGACGCTAAGAAGGTATTAGGGGGGTATCCCTTTAACCAACCTTGGGTGACCTCACGATTAAATCCAGTGTGAGTGGAGCCTCCTGATATTACCAATTATACAATGGATTTTCCCACTCCCCTTGTCAGACACATATGTTGATTTAAGTGCCTTGGAAAAATTTACTCACAAAATCTTATTCCAAGTCACTAAATTCTAAGCTAGTTTGTGCACCCTAGAAAATAAAATCGTGACTAATCAATTTTAAATTATAACATTGATTTAGTGGCCATGATTACTCAAAAAGGTATGGTAGTGAAACACATGATGTTATGACTCAGAAAGAAAAGTAAATATGAATGTAATGCAAAGTCCTAACTTCAGTTTTCAATGAATGATATGCTTCTAATAACAAATGCAATTTTCAATTCCAACTCTGCAATTCTGAAATAAGAATGGAATCTTTCATTACATGCACTAAGCTAAAGACCAAGACTCAAAAGATAAAAAAATCCAAGCAATGAAAAATGCCTAATATTTTTGTATTTTCAATATAAAGAACGTGAAAATGCATGGAATGAACAACAACTTGATATATAAAATCTAATGTGTATAAAAACAGACAACTCAATTAGGGTACCAAGAAGCAAGACACCCTGCTCAATGTACAAGGACAATCAAAATGAAAAGGTGATGAGAAAGTCTCCACCCAAAAATTCAACCCCAGAAAAGTTTCTTGTCATCCCACAGACACTTAACAGTCACTAAAGAGACCTAAGAAGACTCAACAAACATCAAATGCCACCCACTGTTGGTAGCCCAACGTTTTTGTTAAATTTTTATATCAATTAAATGATTTATATAGCTACCTAACTCGGGTCATAAATTTTTATTAATCTTCATGAGCGATTTTCAAAATGACAATCGTAATTTGTCTCTTTTCCCTATTGTTTTATTTCATGCTTCGTTCATGACTGAAAGCATGAAAACGAAGCATGAAAACTTGCGACTGTGTTATCATTCTGTTTAAAATTTTATTAAAGGCAAATTGTTTCTACAGTTTATTAATGAAACCTTGTTTTTTGCCATGAAGAGTTATTCTCTTTGTTCCAATTCTTTGAACACCAAGCATGCTTAGGGATTGATAGTTATATAAACAAAGGACATTTTTTATTTGAGTTTTGGTATGGTTTTTGTTTAATTCTTGGTTATATGTTTCCTTTTTACTAGGCCTTTGATTTTTGATTTTCAACCTCTCCCAAACCTTATGATCAAACCCACTGTGTGCGTACTTATTTTCATTTTGAATGATCTGGTCATGGTTTGTACTCTATGACAGTTGGCAATATGATTTGCAGTCAACCATCATTTCTAAGACTGGCCTTGGGCTTTGCAAACCCTCTTCGCATGCATTTCAATTAACGCCCATCTTATCGTTAGGAGTTTTTTCTCATACGCCGTTCATTGTTGGTGTTCTCGGGCTCGGGGTATGGCTCTGGTCTGCCTCACAAACCCTCCCTACATGTTGTGTTTGATTGATTACCCTTTCATCTAGTATGTATCCTGTTGTTAGAGTAGAACCAAATGGCATTCAAACTCTGCTCTTATATGATGATTCCAGAGAAGATCTGGAGAGTAATGGGTTGCTCATTTTCCTTAGAAAATTTCAGGGTTTTAATTTACAAACCGCCCAGGAATTTGCTTTATCCTTCGACTGGTGTAGAGCTAAGGTGGGTGATGTCCAACTTGAGGTTATAGAGGATTTCTTGAGTCAAGCTACAGGACTCCCTGCAAGTGGTCAACGGTGGTTCAAAAATGAAAAGGTGGAAGAAGTTCCTTGGACTCTTCTCTTTACATCTCGAAAGATAAAGGGATGTGACAAAGGCATGCCCATTTCCTTCCTAAAATCTCTATGGCACGATCTGCTTGGTGTGTTAAAATATTTTGTTACCTATGAGGGATGTTTCAGTCTTGTGTTTGTGTACCATTTGCGTCTGCTCATGCTTTTTATGGGGTTTCCCTTGAACATGCTGTATTATTTATTGAGGAGACTTTATAAAATGAGTAAAAGGTATATAAAGCAATGATCAGACTCGAGCCTCTTCCATCATGGCTTAGTTAAAATCTTTCTCATGCATCAATTAGAATTGCAGAATGACAGTTGGGATTCATTCATAACCAGAAACGGTTATGGTAACACTGATATAGAGGAGGTCGACAAACTCGTGGTTGAAGAAACCCTTGTCTACCCTATAGTTCCCATCTCTCCTACTCAGGCCTATGTCTCGGCCTCCTACAATGAACCATTACTCAATTCAAAGATTATTGAGCAGGCCCATGAGCAAGTTATAGACCCTCATGACTCTGTTAAAATTTTAAAGAAACCTACAAGTGAGATATCTAAAGGCCATCCTGATTTAAATTTTAAAAACAAGAGAGTCGGGAGGTTAATATCAAGAAATATTCGAAACAAGTCGAAATCTCATGCGAGCTCGATCAGCTTGATCGAGGTCCATGAGAGTTCGGACTCTGAAATCGATAGGTTGCTCATTGAATAAGACCCTCATTCGTTCGAGCCACACCTTGATCGGCCCTATAAATTTGTGGATAATTTATCTCCCTGTATGAAACGAAATGTAGAGTTTCCTGGTATTAAATTGGGTAATGAATCTACTATCTGTGTGGAAGATGCTCCGGTTCACAATCATGATTGTTCCCATGCAACCACCGCACAGTCGAAGTGTGAAGTCTGTCTATCCTGGATTGATAGATATTATACTGATATCCCTATCCTACAGTCACGGGTTAAGGTTCTCACTGATAAGATCGATGTCTTAATGAAGGAAAACCATAGAATCGAGTCCGCTATTCAAGGAAAATAAAAATGTATGAAGACAACAAACAATGTAGTATTTAAAAATGTTGAAGCTGCAACAACCATTGTAAATTCCAAGGTTGTCTGATACGTTTTGATCTCATAATTGGAGTTATTATTCTTTATCTTAAAATATGATTATTTGTTGAAACTAGATTGCTTTGTTCTTGCAATAACTTGGATTTCCTTTACTAAAATAACTAGCTACAAAATCACAGATTCTATAGCCAGTTATGTTAATTCGAAATTTGCAAATTAATGGTTGAATATGTATTTAAATTTTTCTATTTTTCCTTTTCCTTTTAGGGTATTTAGGAGTTCATGATTATCAATTGATCTGAGGCATCCTTGAGACCTTCCAGTCATATCTTTGATGCATTTTGTATGAATATAAATGAACTTTTGTTTGCTTTAGAGGATTTAGTATGATCTGGGTGGTTGTATCCCCCTTTTATTTTTGTAATCAATATCTGATCTCAAAAGGGGAAGCAATTATCTTTTCTGAGGCCTTTATAAATCCATTAGTTTTGTAATCAGGGACATCCTGGCCTGGGGCTAGTTGTGAACAACTTATAGTCAAATTTGGACATAAAACGTATTTGGTTTATGCTTTAGCCATCTGTGAATGTTGTTATTGTCTATAATTTGTTTATCTTGATAATTTGATGACTGTTGATAGCTTTCGCCTTTGCATATTATTTTGTTGTCAAGATAGCTTTTCTCTCACAGTTCACGATTTTATGCTTCAGTTTTATGAAAATAGTGAATGATCATTCGATTCATATTATGAGGTTTACCTTAAACATGTCGATTGATTAAATGCAAGCTGTACTTGTCGGATTTATCTTATGCATTATCACTTGCAGTCTATTGTATCACAGTTATTATTTTTGCATCCTATCGTTTTATCAATTAAATACACCAGTCAATGTATAGTTTGGCATTTATTCCAAATAATGTGAAGATGCACAACAAGTTTATCTTGTGGATGGACTGATGTACGATTTATACAAATTGTTGGATGCATATCTTCAAGTGATCAATAGGTTAGTCTGTTCCTTTTCTTTTGCTTATTTATTATAGAAATTCTTATATGTAGTATAATTTCACAGTCTCCATTTTTCTGTTTAAATAGCAGATTGATATTTGATCTTAGAGGTGTATATAGATTAAAAAATAAAAATAAAAAAATAGTACCTTTTGCTTTATATTTTTACTTTCATCAAAAGAACCATTTCTACATTTGATTTTTATATGAGTTCAGATTAAAACTCATAATTTGTATATTTTGTATATATAAATTAGATAAAACAGACCTAGGATATAAATATCGTTTAAACAATTTGTATATATATATATATACATATATTAGTAATTAGTAATTAGTGAGTTATTTTGTTTCTTTGTTTCCTTTATTTGTTTCTTTTAGGATTCTAGTTTGGCCAACGAAGCCATTAAATCCATCAGAGTGAATCAATCCAAACATTTTGGGTTAATTAGACAACCCTGGACCAGATTCACTCTTCCAGTTGACGAGCGATCAATTTCGCCCATCAACAAATGGTGCTAGAAGGAGGGCCTGAATACTATTGATGGCATGTGGAGGTCACAAGACTCCTCCCCCACCTACCTGCTCACCTATAGTAACAAGAAGTCGTTCTGATGACAACATTGTCTCTCAAATAGAAACCACATCAAACGAAAATCCACGGATTACAGTTGAACCAGTAACACCAAACCCCCCAGGGGTCGACGTATAGGAAATTGTTCATCAATCCCTCCTAAGGACACACAGTGCTTTGGCCCATATCAGACAACCAAGTCGGCCATTGAATCAACCATTAGACTTCTCTATTATTAGGGAACAACTCGAAGGCAATGGTCTTACCCTAAACTGTACGGATCTAGATCATATCCTCACTCCTACAACAGGAGGATTTGGTATTCCACCATCACCACCCCATTCATCTCCTTCTTCTTTAGGAGAAGAATCATCAGACGAAGGAAGTTCTTCATCTTAGCCTTCGACACCACCCACACCTATGGAAAATTCAAATAATCCCGCCAGACCTTGGCTTGATCAAGATGCAGTGGCCATACTTGGACCCCAACATCCTTTACCTAAACACCCGAAGAAATAGCTCCCCAAATTCGATCCAGATTCCAAGCAGATCGTTGAAGATCATATTAAAAAATTCATGCTAGCCATTAGGCTCCCTAGTGTTGAACACAAAGACGTAGTATGTAGACTTTTTCCGTATACATTTGAAGGTAATGCCTCTACCTGGTACTTTGCCCAACAACCCCACACCATTGTATCTTGGGAAAGATTCGAATCTTGTTTCCTTGAGAAATTCAAAGATGACAAATCTCCTAAAGTCTTAGTCATGGAACTCTCTAGTTTAAAGATGAACCCCAAGGAAAAGATAAAATACTTTAATCAAAGGTTTCTAACATTAAAGAATCGAATCCCCATGGATTCAATGCCTGCTGAAAATCTTATCATTTCATACTACATAAAAGGCCTACACAAAAACATAGCAATCTGGGTAAAAAGGTCTAAGAAAGAAAAATTATTAGAAGCCTTCGAGGAGGCGAGGAAAATCAAGAAAGATATTCTCATCCTAAATGAAAATAACTGTAACGAGGCAGAGACTACTTCATCCTTCAAGAAGAAAATCAAAATTCTTCCTAGACCTCCCCAAACCAAAACTCAATCGGACAGTTCTAATCTTGAAATTTTACACAAGGTTGTTCATAAGTTTTCAAACCAGGTTATAGATTTGAGAAGATCGAATGAAGAATCTTCTTCAAGGAAAGGGCCTTACAAACCCCCTTTCAGAAGGCCTTTTCCCACAAACCGGCCTAACTCAAATTCTGAAGGCATAAACCTAAAAAGCTTACAGTTTTCTATCCAGATGATTATAGAGGCGCATGATAACTTAGTTCCTCCTGAAATTCCTGAAGACATGGCTGAACAAGAAATAGTGGAAGAGGACGAATCCTCTCCCAACATTTTCGGGCATTTTTCGGATAGAATCTTTCAAGCTAATTTCGAAATAGTACATCCTTACAATACCAGAAGTAAAATAGTGAATAAATCCTCTTCTGAAACTGGAATTAATGCACCTCAAAAA
>WSFP011496149.1:0-14243 GCA_009831015.1 Picea engelmannii
GGATTACTAAGGGATAGTGATCCGTCAGGGTTTTTCAAAATGACTTATGGTTGAGTTTTTATTTGCATGAATTAATTAACCATTGAGAAACTTAACGAAAGAGCGAGAAAAGAAATTGAATTATACAGCCATAGACATATATGAAAATCTGAAATGCAATGAAAAACAACAAACCATAATGCACAGGTTGATAACAGAGTTCGACACAACTTTGCCTACGTCTCCGGGCCTTTTCTCTTGTGGGGGAGGCTTCTTTATTTCTGTTCTAAAGCTTAATAGTACATCTTTACAATGCCGAATGGCTTCTAGACTGATCTAGTCATGTTCGCTTAGATCTCTAGAACTTTTCACAACTTACGACACCTGAAACGGATGTCCCGAGCTTTCAGAAATCGTCCAACAGCATCTCCTCCTCAACAGCTTCCTTGCCTCAAACTGGCTTTGACTTGGCTTGCCTCAGCATCTTTGCTCTGAATTGCTCACCAAAAGATGTCCCCATGGCCTAAAAATGGCCTTGGTTAAATAGTTGAGAAGTTGGTTTTCCATCTCCAACTTCCTCCACAAATTTAGGCTCTAAAAATGCCCAATAACTCCCAAAAATGAGTTAATTACATTAAAAATGAGTTTAATTACATTAAAAACTCAAAAGTGGTTGGAAAAACCCACTTTATAAACATAAATTGGTTAAATTCGGGCTTAGCCCCTTAGTTTTGGGCACGCGCTCCTTTGGAAAGGTTATATGGACTCCATATGGCCAAGCGCTTAGCCCAAAGGGCTAATCGCTGGCCCCTCTCCTCCTTTATGCGCATAACACCATACAATATAATTAATATTATGGGTTTTATAACATAAAAAATAATGTGGCGCATTGGCAGCACGGCCTTTGTTAAAGATTTATATGGTGGGGAGGTCTGGGGGTCGAACCCCACGGCCTCCATAATCTTTTAACACAACCCTTATTGACCAAAATCGGGCTGCCACGTGGCAGCCCGTGATTGGGCCACGTGGCATCTTTACATCCAACCGATGCATGCCACGTGTCGCTCGTTGATTCACCCACGTCATTTGCCATGTCATCTCGCCGTACGGTCCAGTCATCATGCCATGTCAGCCTGCCACGTTAGCTGCTGACATCACCCTGCCATGTGTCACCCTTTCAGTGGTGACACGTGTCACCTCAGGATTGGTTCAGCCGTATGCCAAAAATGCCAAATTTGCCTGACACGTGTCATCACCTGGAGTCTCCACATGTCTTGTACGGACCTACAACGTGTCATCGTACGGACATACCACGTGTCATGTACGGACCTACCACGTGTCATGTACGGACCTGCCACGTGTCCTGTACGGACTGCCCAGTCAACATTTTTTTACCTGTTTGACTTTTCGGTCAGAACGCGATATCTTCTCCATACGGACTCCGTTTGACAAAAAAATTATACCACCGGAATCAGGAAGACGAGTCGGACACAATGGTGTTGGTTTCATCAGTTTCTGAGCACTTTCATTTTTGAGCATTTTTCATGCCCTGACAGCCTTCTGAATCCGATTTCGGATCAGATAGGGGGGGTGAATCGGTAATAGAGAAATTTAATCCATTTTGACCATAAAATTCAAGTGTTATATCAATGCAACATTATCATCCAACTTTACTTTAGTCTCACATGACTAGTTTTGGATTAGTCAACAACCCTAACTTGAAATAATCATAACTATGTACCTGTAATGAATAAATATATGAAAATAGTATACAATTTTCTTCAGTGTATTTTATGCAATTACTCAAGGTTTCACTACTTGGAACCTCTCAGAAAAGGAGTTATAGCAAAAATGGCATACCTTGTTGAATTTTGGCTTATTCTAGAGAGCAAACTTGTAGAGAGTTCCCTGCACGGAATATTTGTTGTATGGATATGAAAATTGTACACAAAATACTACAGACTATAATTTAACCAAAAAAATTGGTCTTACTCAATTTGGATCTGTTATGAATAAGTTATGACATTTTTTCCCAAAACACCTGTTTTAGACTAGTTTCAGGACTAGCCACAAACCCTATTTTCCACGAAGTGTAACTCCAAAAATACAACAAACCACAAGCTGAAATTTGTACCATAGCTACTTGGATATGTTTTCTCAATGTCCTCCCAATTTCACAGTCTGAATAATTTTTGAAAAAACATTATTGCGAAAATGGTGAGATGACCTGTAAATAACATACCTTAGAAAACATCATCAAATGAATTTATTCTCCCTTGAATTTCAGCCTTCTTTACTTCACCTTCCCTCTAAAATTAGGCTTAGATATTCTTTGGTTACCTCAGTCACCTGTATATATTAAATATGCTCAAGTGTGATTAAAATGAGAGAGCCTTTCCTCTTATTTATACTTTCATGTAGATTCCTCAAGGGGTTACCTTTTAACCATCTTAACCCACTTTCCTTATTTTAGGGTTAACCCACTTCCAATTTATCCATCAAATTTATTATTTAAATAATTTATTTTGTATTCACTTTGACTTATAATACACTCATCACTTCACTTTATTATTCACTTTCTTAAATTTCTTAAACCACTTTGACTACTTTGACCTTTTGGGGCTTCTAGATGACTCATGAGGGTTCTCCAAATTCACATGGCCATAACTCTCTAACCATGAGGAATTATGTAACGTTACACATACCACCAAAATTTGAATGACATTTAATATCCATATAGAATAGTCTTACCTGCAAATATATCAAAACTCATACAATTATCCATCAAACAAACTTGGGTCCATTACCCAAACCTGGGTTCTCCAACTTCACATGGCCATAACTCTCTAACCGTGAGGAGTTATGTGATGTTCCCCATACCACTGAAAATGGAATGCCATGTAATACCCATCTATAATACTCTTACATTAAAATATATTAAAAATCATACCATTATACATAAAACAAACTTGGTTCCATTACCCAAACCTTTGTGCTACCAAAATTCGCTACCAGACTTTCTCCAAGGGTTGACATCAATCACTATGGGTTTACACAAATATACAATATCACTCTCCAATGGTTGACATAAATGACAACAAAAAATCCATACCAAGTGTCCATCAACCTAAACCAACTGTCTGACAATATCCCCCTTTGGCATTGATGGAAACACTTAGTCATGATAACATTCATGCTTATACTCCTCATCAATGTTTCTATCTCTCCCCCTTTGACATCAATGGAAAAGGGTATCTCCCTTTGGGGCTTCTCCCCTTGACTGAAATCTCCTTGGGCTTCTCCCCCTATCTACATGCCTCTATGATCTCTCTCCAATAATTTTTATCCTGCATCTAATAAATCTCTCTCCCTTTGTTATCAATGACAATGGTATCTTTCAATCTGGGGTTTCTCCCCCTAATTGAATTGTCCTTGGGGATACTCCCCCTGACTGAACTCTTCTAGAAACTGATCTCCTGACCTGAACTGTCCTCTTTATGGTGCTTCCTCGTGTAAATATAAGACATATAAGATAAGCATTCAAAAGCATTCATTTTGGAGTAGAAATTACTCTGAGTCTATGGTGAAGATACTCAAAGGATTCCCGTGGAAGCAGTTTTGTAAAGATGTCTTCCACTTGTTCTTTTGTGCCCACATATTCAACTCTGATGTTCTTCTATGAAACCTATTCCCATAGAAAGTGATACTTGATTGGAATGTGCTTCTTCTTGGAGTGCATCACCAAGTTCTTTGAGATACTGATGGTGCTTCTATTATCACAATATATTGGAATGGGATCATCATACTCAACCTATATATCTGTCAGAGTTTGTTTCATCCATAGAACCTATGTACAACATGTTGTTGCTGCAATATACTCTACCTCAAGTGTAGATAAGGATACTGATGATTGTTTCTTTCTTAGCCATGATACTAAACACTCACCCAAGTAAAACATTTCTCCACTGGTGATTCATCGACCATCAATGAAACCTACCCAATCTACATCTGTGTAGGAAATAAGTGATAGATCCTTTCCTTTTGGATACCATAATCCAAACTCTTCTGATATGGTAACTAGTATTCCTTGGGTGTCTCTGTTGGCATCCATATACCATATAAAGGGTAGGCCTCTAGAGCTATTTAATACCAGTTGGCACAATCTATTGTTGATAATAAAGCAATTCATTACATATGAAGGTCGCTACGACCTAGTTTTGTATTTTCACATACGGTTGCTTATGGTGTTTTAGGGGTTTAGTTTAAAGTTTCCCTTCTACTTACTTAGAATCCTACAAAAAATGTCGAAATTTTATCAATGGCCAACCCCTAACCCTGAGACCATCTTGTTTCACCATGACCTAATTCATATCTTGGTCAAATTTCATCTCGTTAGCACAAGGGACACTTGATAAGGTTTTCAAGTAAGAAATGAAGTCTTACCCCTGCAAATTGACCCCATCATTGATTTAACATAGGGTGTTGAATAACCTTTCTCTCCCAAGGCTTCACCTAATTCGCCTCATGACTTTTTGAATTGAGATTTAGATTCAAAATGACCCTATCATTTCACCCGATGCCTAAACATAGGTTTTTCCTATGGCTATATTGGCACCCAAAAGACATGGGTTTGTGCCTAAAAAATATTTAAATTTTTTCTTCAATCATTTGAGAAATCAGTCATTAAATGTTGATGATCAGTCACAATCTATGAGACCAACAGTCGGGGAGAAACATAAAGAACAGGGTAAACAATCTAGGCATTTACAGAAGGTCTATGAGGTCGAGTTTAAAAACAAAACCAATGGTCACATCCTGTCTAGAATGATAAGGAATATGCATAAATGAAGAAATGATCCCATTCAAATGATTATGATAGATGAACAAAACTTTGTCGAAGGTACAATTTCAGACTCTGCAGAGGATATTTATCCCCAGTATGACTTTGCTTCTAATTTTCCCCCATTCCTCCAAGTCTATGAGGGATTCTCAGGAATTCGGGCTGATTTAAAGGCTAAGTTGGTGCAAGAAAATCCTCCACACTCAGACCACCAAAAAATGCTCATGAATATGGAATCTGTGTGTTGTCAGGAATGTTTATCATGGGCCCAGAGGCATTATGTAGACGTCCCTTATTTGCAAATGCACCTTAATCAGGTTATGAGGAAGAATATGGAGCTTAAAAGAGATAATCATGAGTTAATCTTTGAAATGTAGTGGAGTGTTCCTCGGGAAAACAAGAAACCCAATAAATCAAGAGATGTTATTATTAAGAATTCAACAAATGTCAATGCTATTATGAGATCATAGATGCATGAATCCTCATTTTCCAATGTTTAATTTGGGTAAATAAATCTACGTTTTTATTTTTATTTGATTTGTTTGTTAAGTATCAATTGTTGCATTGTTTTTAGATTAGCTACACAATCAAAGATTTTGTAGCTTGTCTTAATTTAGTTAATGATATTTTTATTTTTATTTTTCAGGTCTCAAAAGGAATGGGAAGATGTCTTGTACGTTGCTTGGTTAATGAAGACCATGAATTACTTATGTTTTTAAAGTAGGATCTATTTCAAACAATTCAGAATATATTTTTGAATGATTGTTAGATTGTTATAACAAACTTTTATAAGTTCTTGTAAACATTATCATTATAAACTCAAATTAGTATGTAGTTTTAAAAACACTCTATTTTTTAAGATTTACCTCTATCCTGTGGATATGAGAAGTAGATCATTGTGGTGTTTAAATACTCAGTTAGCTTTGATATCATACATGGTGAAAATTTTGGGAGATGGACTCATGAATATTTTTGAAGGATATAGAATCATGCTTTAACCAAGGCTTTTGTCCTGCAAGTTAAAGAGTTCAGTTTATATTATAATATCTTGGTTTTATGACTTATATTATTCAAATTAATTGATTATGAATTGATTAAAATTATCTTTAGTCTATTTTATCAATCCATGGTTCATTATTATCATATATACATTAATTCTTTCGATCTTTTAATAGTCCATGATTCCAAATTGTATTGTTTCAGGTGATTGTATTATCTTGATGCAAATCTTGAACTGTATTGAACTTGTTCATATACTTTGAGTTTTCACAGATCTATTTATTCAATGGAAATTTATTTCTTAATGTAAATGGTCATTTATATCCTCACCCGAGATTAACAATACAAAAGTTGTTATTTTTGTATTATGAATGAGATCTGAATTGTTAAAGTGAAGTAACTTTCTCTTGAAATTTCCATAGTCTTAGAATTATACAACTGTCTGCTATAGATTTCTCTTAACAGGAAGATTGTAGGAGAAGTTTGATATGAGAAGACACAACCATGATTTCTCTTTTTAACATTGACCAGTTTTAGGTTAGTAATTTTTCTTCTTTTGTTATTTGATTTGTGAATGTAGATTCACCTTTAAACTTAAATACTTTGCTTATCTAAGTCAGAACATTATCATCTACATTCACTCTTTTATTTTAAAGGTAAAATTAGGTTAGTAATTAATCTTAGATCTATTTATATTTTGCGTGAGATTTGGTTCTCTTTTACAAACTTAGTTTCCAAGGTTTTTCACAAATCTTGCAATCTGTATATTTGTACACTTTGTATATAGAACATAAATTTATATAGTAGATAATTAGTTTAGTTATTTTATTTTATAGTTTATATTATATCCATTTACCAGCCAACAGAGCCATAAAACCCATCAGGGTGAGTCATCCCAAAATACTTAGGTTACTTAGACAACCTTGGACCAGACTTTCCCTCACAGTTGACGATGTGTTCACATATGCCTGTCAACAGGTATCGAGCTTCTATCTCTTGAGTAAAATCACTCTTACATGCCCAAAAAACCTCCATGGCGGAAGAAAAAAAACTGACGTAGCAGAAGATTCTATCAATATGTTGATTGCGCAATCTCTCACGCTACAGAGGGATGAAATGATGGAGAATTTTTCGCACATCCTTCAACGCCTACCGATAACAACAGACACATATTTATCAAGAGGAAACTTTGAAGGAACGTCTCCTTTCAAGGTACAATTTAATTTTGATATTCCCATATTTGAAGGTCAGATAGATGTGGATTCCCTAGAAAAATGGTTAAATCTATTAGAAGTTTATTTCTCTGTTCACAATTTTTTTGATAGGGAAAAGATCACCTTCACACTCCTTAATGATCTCCCCCATGTCAAACATTGGTGGGAAACTTACTAGGAGAATAGTTCCACAAAGAAGTATGGAATATATGGGGTCGAGCCCACTTGAGATGTTTTGATCTAGGAGGATCTCAAATTACTATTTTTAGTAGTTTGTTGGTTCCTAAACTTTTGGGGCCATCTTGAGGGCCTAAACAACATTTTTTCATGATAGGTAACCTTAAAAATAGATAAAGGATCTGTTTGAGCCCCCAAAATTAATATTCTCTTCTATACCTTTCCAACGAGCTATCATCCGCTGCAAATGAAGATCATATGCCAAAGTTACGCCCCCGGGAAGTTGATGCACCAAACGACCCAAAACAGGGTCCACAAAACTATTGGATTTTCATCTTATGGGGTTAGGGTTTTGAATTTTCTTTATGTTAAAAAGGCCTTTGGAGCCAAATTGTAACAATAATATTCTTGCAATTGATTGTATCCATCACATCTCTTCTTAGATATAAGCTGCCACCATTCTAATGAGTCTTTCACTCTTTAAGTTTATAGTTCTGTACATTTCACTCATTAATAGAAATTGTGTATTAATGCATATATGTGCCTCTTTTTGTATACACCTGATATATCTCTATTATATTATTGGATATCTTGCAATATCTCAATATATTTCTTTATTTTATCTCCTCTCTCATTTCGTGCTAAAAGCAATCCGGATCAGTGGTATCAGAGCAGACTCCTCTTGATAATTTTTCACTACATGTTCCTAATGAGGTATGATTATACAAAGTTGGGTTTCAAACTTCTCTCTCTTGAGGATAATATCTCTCGCACGCCTAAGAAACCCTCCATGGTGGAAAAAAATAAAAATGATAGATAAAAATATTCTATTAATTTGTTGTTGGAGAAAGCTCTCACATGACAGAGGGATGAAATCATGGAGAATTTTTCCCACATCCTTCAATGCTCGTTGATAAAAACAAACGTATCTTCATCAAGCAATATTCCTTTGAAGGTACAAGTTAATTTTGATATTCCAGTATTTGAAGATCAGATTGATGCAGATGCCCTAGAAAAATGGCTAAATATGCTAGAAGGTTACTTCTATGTTTACAATTTTTCTGAAAGGGAAAAGATCGTCTTCGCAGTCCTTAAGGTTCTCCCCCATGTTAAACATTTTCAAAAACTTACTAGGAGAAAAGTTCCAAAGAGGAGTCTGGAATATATGGGGTCGAGCCCACTTGGGATTTTTTTGTGGATGCAGTCAAGGAACAATATTACCCTATTGGTAACTATGACAAACAATACATGAGATGGATGACACTGCAACAAGAGAGGGGCCAAAAAATGTCGGAGTTCACAAATACTTTCCATACCTTGCATACCAAGTTGGGTATGAAATACTTCGAGCAATATCTGGTTGTGAAATACCACAGGGCTCTGTTGGCAGCCATATTAATCTCTATCTTTTCTACAAGCTGCCTACGCAAGGTTTTCAAACCTTCATTAATCATCGCAACTGTTTAAATGATCTCATCATTCTTCGCTTCTTTCACACCTGCTTTTCGTTTTCATTTTCACGACTGCAAGCATGAAAACCCACAGTTAGAATTCATGTTGATTACATCAAAGGATTAATGATCATTTGGTTTATGATGAACCTACTTGAACGTGGTTACCACTCCTTGGTCTCAAAAACACCTTGATTTCATATGTATCAAACCACCACTCACTTTGCTTTTGACTATTGTTAATATGATTTCGATTTATAAATTCATTGATGCAATGGTTATTTGACATATTGGTGTCTTTGATGTAATCATTGATGCAATAATTTGACATATTGGTGTTTCTTTTAAATCGTGCAAATGCCATTGTTTATTTAACATTCAGATCGATTTTTGGTTATGTATATCATGGTTTTCAATGGTTATGTGATAATTCATTTGACATGTTGTTTAAAATTCATTTGGATATGCACTTGTGATTTGAATGTAACATTTTACCAAGGCATCGTCGATTGTATAGCCCGACATGATATTTTTGCATGGTCCCAATTTACTCCACCACCTTCGCACGCATAAGCATTAACGCTCTGTCTTGCATTTCGGGCTGCCTTTGCTTGTTTTGGGGAAGCTGCGGGAAAATGGTTCTGTGTCTACCCTGTCAAACCCCCTCACCGATTACCCTGTTGATCTTGTGCTATTTTCTATGGGTCCTGTAGTGCAAATCGAGCCCAACAACGTCCAAACTTTGTTGTTGTTTGATAACGCCCGAGAGGACCTAGAGAGGAATGGTTGGAGGGTTTTTATTGAGAAGTTCGAGGGTTTCAACCTGGCAGTCGCTCAACAATTTTCACTTACATTCGATGGTTGCAGGGCCAAATTTGGGGACATTCAACTCGAATTGAACGAGGATTTCCTCATCTCGGCCACTGGTCTACTAGTCGAAGGGAAAAAATGGTTTAAAAATTTGAAGGTTGATGAAGTACCATGGCCACTGTTGTTTACCTCAAGGAATATCAACAGTTGCGACAAAGGTATGCCAAGTACATCTCTTAAATCTCGATGGCATGATTTGTTGGCTATTATCAAGCAGTTCATTACATGCCAAGGTAGATACAGTTTAGTTTTCCTATACCACCTATGGCTTCTCATGAGTTTCATAGATTTTCCTTTAAATATTCCACATTTCCTCCTTCGGAGTTTGTATAAAATGGCTAAACATTTCAAGAGGGAGAAAGCCGACTCCAGCCTCTTCCACCACTATTTAATTAAAATTATTATGGTTCATCAGTTGAAGGTAAATGGCGATTGTTGGGATGCTTTCTTGTTGAGGAATGGTTTTGCCAGTCCTGAAATTGGACAAGTTGACAAAACTATAGTTATAGAAACCATTGTCGGGCCTGTCATTCCCTCTCCTACGCTCTTTCCCTCTGTTGAACCCTCAACCTACCCGAAATATCGCCAACCCGACACCCTGCCTGACTCATGTCTAAAAGAAAGTGGTAAGCCTGTTAAGAGGTTTGCAAAGAAAAAGGGAAAAATCAACAATGATATCAATTGCAAAGGTAAAAAATCCGCGCGCTGGGTATCAAGGTGTGCTCGTAACAAACCAAAGGAAAACACAGACCAACAACCAATTATGTGAAGTGAAAATTTCGATTCTGAAATCGAATGTTTTCTGACCGAGGAGTATCCATACTCACACGGCCTTTGTTCAGTCAAGCCCTATGACTATGTGACGAACCTCCCGCCATGTCTTAAAGACAAACATAACTACCTTGGGATCAAACTCGACAGAGGAACTTCTATTCAATTAAGAAGCTCCTCACCTGTAATTACATGGCCTGATCTACCACAGTGCAATGAATGCAAGTCGTGGCTCGACCGATATTATATAGACGTCCCTTTGCTCCAATCCTGGATCAAGTCCTTGGAGGACCGTGTAAATGTGTTAACCAAAGAAAACGATAGTTTTCTAGCTAATTATAAAAGGCAGAAGACCACAGGCTCTGTTGTTTTCAAAAATGTAGAGGCGACCACTGCCATTGTTAATTCAAAAATAGCTTGATCGAATCGAATCCCTAAAACCGAGGTATGGTATTTCAAGAATGATTTTAAAATGATTTTGTTTGTTTTGAATTAGCATAAAGGATTTGTTTGATCAATCACATCTATTTCTGTTTTGATTTAATTGATAAAACACGATTTTATTTATAATAATAACTAGCTACATAATCGTGAGATTCTGTGGCTAGTTATGAAAATTTGAATTTTTTTGATTTTACAACTAAAATACAATCTGAAAAACATGTATTCTTGTGCATTGACAGGTACTCATGAATTTTAAAGGAGATTGGATCGACTGTGGCATATTTGAACATGCTTTTTCTTTACAGAGTTTTGGATTAGGCTGTTAGTCTTAGATAGAAATAGGAATTTGGGATATTGTATTCCCATAATTTTTGCAACAGCTTTGATAATTTCCACAAGGAATGTTTTCATCCTGTGGCCTTTATATATGTATTATTTTTGTAAACAAAAACCATCGCTGCTTGGGAGTAGAGACTATGGATTGGTGATTATTCAAACTCGAATGAAAGTAGATGTTTGTACGACTTTAGCTTCAATATATCATACTTTTGTTCAAGTTTTTGTTCATTTCAATTTGTAATCAATTTTTTGACTACTTTAGATATCATAATTTGTTACAGGTTGATGTGATGGGATTTAAATAGTGTCCATATTTGATGTCTCTCATTTTACATACAACAATTATCCTGTTTCAATTTAATGAACATAAGGTTAATCTTCTTTGTTAAATGAGTAGTTATATACAAATCTTTGCAGTGAGATTTATCTTAATGTAATCATTTGTAAATTATAGAATTGTTGTTGTTACATCCTTTACATGTTCTGTTGTGAGCATTCAAAAGCATTATTGCTTCTCGTTTACGAGAAGCATTTGGAAAATCTGGTGCGGGTCGGCCTTATCAAACAACAAACGTGGATGCTATGCACAGGACAAGTAGGAGATGATAATTTAAGGTCAGTTTGTTATTTGCATTTTAATAGTCAATTAATATAAGAATTCTCTGTAGTTTAGATACACAGTATAGATTGTTATTTTTATTGCTTAGTTAGATATCTGTCATTTCATTTCTTGTTTATAAAAGTTATAAAAGATCAAAAATACTAAACAATAGGCTTGTTGTCTATTCATACATGATTTTCGCAGGTTTTCGATTAAAAATTTGCAATTTGTGAATACTCTACATATAATAGAAATATAAATATATCTATGCACTGTATATTTAATAAGTAGAACTATTATTTTGTTTGCCAGTAAAACTGTAAATATATATTAGATTTGTATATAGTTTGCAGTAGTTGTTTTTCACTTAGATTAGTTTCTTTAGCTTAATTTTTTTTACTTTCCTAGGAGTTAGATTGGCCAACGGAGCCGCTAAAACCATCGGAGTGGATTAATCCAAACAGCTTGGGTTATTTAGACAACCCCGGACCGGATTCACTCCTCTAGTTGACAAGCAGTCAATTTCGCCCGTCAACAAATGGTGCTAGAAGGAGGGCCTAAAAATTATTAATGGCACAAGGCGGTCATAAGACTCCTCCACCACCCAACCGCTCACTTATAGTGACAAGAAGTCTTTCAAATGACAACATCATCCCTCAAACAAAAACCACATCAAATGACGATCTACAGATCACAATTGAACCAGTAACCCCAAATCCTACAGGTGGTGATGTACAAGAGATTGTCCGCCAATCTCTCATAAGAACACATAGTGACTTTTCCCGTTTAAGACAACCAAACCGACCTTTGGACCAACCATTAGATTTATCTGATATCAGAGAACAACTTGGAGGCACTAATCTCACTTTAAACCCTACTGATCCAATCCTCACTCCTGCAGTAAGAGGATCTGGTATACCACCCTCACCACCTCCTTCATCCCCTTCTTCTTCTGGAGAAGAATCTTCTGACGAAGGAATTTCCTCATCCCAACCTTCAACACCACCCACACCAATGGCCAATCAGAACAATCCTGCCAGACCCTGGCTTGACCAAGATGTAGTAGTCGTACCCGGGCCTCAACATCCCTTATCCAAACAACCGGAGAAGTGGCTCTCTAAATTTGACACAGACTCTAAACAGATCGTCGAAGATCACATCAAAAAGTTTATGTTAGCCATTAGAATATGTAATGTCGAGCACGAAGACGTAGTATGTAGATTGTTCCCCTACACTTTCGAGGGAAATGCCTCTACCTGGTACTTTTCCTAGTAGCCCCATACCATTGTGTCATGGGAGAAGTTTGAATCTTGCTTTCTTGAGAAGTTTGGAGATGACAGGTCCCCAAAAGTTCTAGTCATGGAGCTTTCTAGTTTAAGAATGAACCCCAAAGAGAAAATCAAAGACTTTAACCAAAGATTCTTAACACTAAAGAACTGGATCCCTACAGATTCGATGCCTGCTGAGAATCTTATCATAGAATATTATATGAAAGCCTTACATCAAAGTATATCCATTTGGGTAAAGAGATCTAAGAAAGCCACATTGTTAGAGGCCTTCGAAGAGGCCAGTCAGATTGAGAAAGACATCCTCATCTTAAAAGACACTACTAGCAATGAAATAGAGACTAGTTCATCTTCCAAAAAGAAAATCGAAATCCTCCCTAGACCTGTCCAAATCAAAACACAACCTGAAAGCTCAGATTTAGAAAACTTACAAAAAGTCATTCAAAAATTGTCAAATCAAGTTATAGATTTGAAAAGGACGGCCGAAGAAGCTTCTACGATCAAAGGGCCTTACAAACCCCTGTTTAGGAAGCCTTTTCCCACTAACCGACCTAATTCAAATACCGAAGCCTTAAATCTGGAAAGCCTGCAATTCGCTATTCAAACGATTCTAGAAGCCTAGGATAACTTGATGCCCCCTGAGATCCCTGAGGAAGTAGTTGAATAAGAGACAGTTGAAGAAGTAGTTGAACAAGAGACAGTTGAAGAAGATGAATCTTCTCCGAACATTTTTAGACACTTCTCGGATATCATTTTTCAAGTTAATTTCGAGATAGTACATCCCTACAATACTAGGAGTAAGACAACAAACAAGCCTTCTTCTGAAAACACCACGACTTTTCCCCCAAAGCAGTCTAAACCAGCTAAGACTAAACAGAGTCATGTAAACCCAAACTTAGATTATGATTTTGTTGAAGATCTAAAAAAGTTAAGGGCTAACATTTCTATTTATGAATTATTAAAATTTTCGTTTCTGCTACAAAAAATGTTACAAAATATCGCAGAGAACAGCGAAAACGACAATCCAAGCAGTAACAAAGGTTTTCAGAACAACCCAAAAGTTCCTTAGAAGGCCTCCGCTAAAAATACTTCTGATCTTCATGAGAAGAGAGACCTTCCTGTAAATAATGTAACAAATGTAGATAAATTAGTTTTAGAGGCTTCGAGTAAAAAGAAACAAGCTTCCACCATTAGTACTCGCAGAAACGTACCTCCATTTTTGTTAAATTTTGAAATCTTTAATAGGAACATGCATAATTGTATGGTAGATTC
>WSFP011496160.1:0-14312 GCA_009831015.1 Picea engelmannii
GAGGTTACACTAAATAGATATATAGTAATTATGATTAATCAGCTTATGCTTTGTGGCCTTTATATGAGATGTTTGTCCTCAACACAGGTACAAAGATCAATGTCAAAGTTTAACTTTATCATGAATCAATAACAAAAAGTTCAACTTTTATCATAAATTAATAACAAATTATATTTTTTTGTTTAATGTATGAAGGTTTCTTTTCACTATGAACGCTGGAAAATGAATTTGTCAAACAAAAAGAATGCCATACATACAACATGGATCCAAAAAATAGTGAGTGGTGGATGACAATGAAAGAGATGCAATACAGAGCTCAATCCTAAGGTTCAACTAGTAACATAATGTTTTCAAGGAAGGTGGCTTTGATCATTTTGAAATTGTTGTGGTTGTGAGAGACACTGACCAATAATTTGTCAATGTATGTGGTGCTTATCAACTTATATTCTTATACAATGACTTGAACTTCAGTTTCATCATCAATTGTTAAAAATAGGACATTCTGCTATCAAATGCCTTCAACTTTAATGCACAACATGTAACAACATTTATAGCTAGCATATAAGCAATATGGGAAAGGTCTCATTTTTCTCTTCCTCAAATTTGTCTCTTTCTTTCACAAGGTTCAGACACTTGGTGACTCTACTCCTAGTACGGATCAATATATGTACATTACACTCTGCTCATCTGAGGCTATTGCCTCTTGAGGCTCTCCTAGATGTATACATTGTTGGTTTTTGAAACCTCCTAGGTTATTTCAATAGATGACCATCTTCCTTAACCGCCTTCCCCCTTTGAAGTTCTCTTAGACACTCTAGGTCACCTACTACCATGTAAGCAACATTTAAACCAGTTGAGTAGAGAGCATACCTACAGGTAGTACATCCAAGTCACTTGGACTATGACCCTTGAGGGCCTTAGTCCTAAGATGGTTGTTTATTTTAAACATTTCGAGCAGCTAAGAGACAACCCTATTGTCAAAGTTTTGTATACGTGTAAACACTAGATGCATGCCATTGGGATCCATCTTGGATAGTTCTAAGTAGGCTCCTATCAAATTCAAATTTATAATAATCACCACATCCCACACCTTGATAGGACTTGCCATCCATGCCACTCATAGGAGACCGAGTCATGAGACCATCTCATCTTCAGGTGGCACACCATTTTCCCTAGGCATAACACTCTCCCCCTTGACTTAGATCCCAAGCCCATATTCTCTCACATTGTCTCCCTTTATAATGTTTTTGTGCAAACCCCTATCTATATTGCCCATCCCAACCCCCACCCCCACAGTGATTTTTTCTCCTACAATGACATCAGGAGAAGTTAGAGTTGTGAAAACTACCAAGGTAGCCAATGAGGAAGGCTTCCATGCTAAGTTACTGAAACATGGTATTCACTGTCTCGATTCCCATGTTATTGATTTGTTTAATCATGTTGTTTGTTTTGGTTTCCCTCGAGCATGGCCCTGACATATCATCCACTTGATTTCAAATTGGGGGCCAACTTTGATCCAAAAATTATGGGACCATCATGATTGGACACACCTTCTCCCAACTCTATGCTATAGTTCTCCATTTATGGCTGTCAAATGAGTTTTAGGGGAGACATCTCAAGGCCAAATAACAACCGAGTTTCCATGCAATGTTTCAGACTACTAATCATATCTTCATGCTCAGGGGCATTTATTGAGGAGGCTTGTCATCACGCTTCAAAAATCTTTTGTTGCTTTGTCAACTTTTAGAAGGCGTTTGACATGGTCCCAAGAAAGAGCGTGTTCCAGAGGCTCTACAACATTGGTATTTCAAAGACCCTCTTGGTTTCCATCATGAGACTCTATGAGTTAGTTCTTGGTCATCTTTGTATAGCCCACGACCTTTTGGATTTCATCCAAAGCACCATGGGGAATAAGTAAGGGTGCCCCCTCCTGTCAACTCTCTTTGGGATTTACATCGATGAGTTGGAGTCTTTTCTCCATGAGCACATTTAGGATGGTGCTCATTGTCTTCTACACCATGTGTTGATATCTTTGCTTCCTTTTGTTGATAATTTGATCATTTTGGGCTCCTCGCTTGAGGATTTGTAGATACAGATGGACACACTAACCAACTTTTGTGATCTTTGACAATTAACAATTAACCTAGGCAAAACCAAGGTTATGATCTTCAATGCATCGAAGCTTTCTCTTACCAACTACCATTTCTACTTTTGAGGAGAAGAGAATGATATTACTACAACATACACTTACTTGGGGTTCATTTCACGAGGCCATGTACTAGCTTGTGACATGCTCTCCAGCCTTGGCTCAAGAAGGGATATGTCTCCTTTGCCCTTCTTGAGAGGTTGTGTTTCAAGAACCATTTATAGAATATCTCATCCAGGATGCACCTCATAAACACAATCATCAAACCCATTGTCTTTTATGGTTCTAAGGTCCAAGGACTGAGTTTTCTTCATACTGTTTAACTTAAGACAAAAAGAGTCCAAACCCTCCTCCTTAGACACATCATCTAATACAAATGAACTATTCCCCATCTCATTATTCAGGCAGAGTACGAGACCCGAACTTTACACCTCGAGACCATCATCTTCTAACTAGTCTCATTCCTTCACAATATCTAAATCTTTGGGGACTTAACCTCTAAGAGGGATTAAAATCCCTTTCTAGCACTTTGTTCTTCTGAAACTATTTCCTTGATCCCCCACCCAGGGCATATCTATTGTTGGTTCTTCGAGGATTCTCGACTACTTCACTCCATAGAAATCTCTCCAAGTCATCTACCCCCTTTCAAGTACTCCCTTGATGCACCAAGTCACCTGTTGTCTAAGAAAGCCTTGAAGTAGGTAATCAAACATGACATTTACAAAAAATATGTCCAAGTCACCTAGATCACATCTCTTAGAGGTCTTAGCCAAATGATGTCATTTTATTTTGAGCACTTTCTAGAGCTAAGAGATGGCCTTATTGTCCAACCTTCGTATAATATGGGCAGACACTAGATGCATGCCATCCAGATCCCCCTAGGTTAGTTCTAGGTGGGCTCTCAAGGACTTCAAGTTGACACTAATCACCACATCCTGCAGTCGCATAGGGTCTATGAGTTATGACACTTACAAGAGCCAAAGAGGAAGAAGCATCTCATTGTCCAGTGCCCCATCTACCATGATATCCAAGGGAGATATTACTGCATATTTCGAGACTCTGAGAGCTCCCTTTCCACTTGCTTCCACTACCTGATCCAGAGATGTCTTGCACTCTTCATGAGAGAAGTGATTGGACACATATCATAGTTTTTGCATGCCCTGTCCCAATCAGAGACCTTCAGGAGTGTCATACCCCACATTATTATTAGCATTATTATTTACTTATGTATTTATTCATTCAATAATACCAAGATCGGGATGATCCCCTTAGGATTATTATTATTTAATAATAATACCGAAATGATCATTTTTAGGATAATGGTTATACTCCCTTATTGTTATTATTATTTAATTAAATAACGATATTAATAATAATGTGGGGTATGACTCATCTTACGTCCTAGTTGTCCCTGTTATCACACAAGTTGTAGGTTGGGCACAATCCTAACCAACCACCAAATGGCGACAAGTTAGAGAAAACCTACCCACTGCCACCTTAGGCAGGGATTCCCGTCACTTCAAAGATGAAAGAATCACCTCAAGGTGGGAATCTCAGTGACCCTAGGGGGAAATGAGACAGAAACTGGAATGATGGAAGTGTAGCCCCTATAGGTCAAGATACTACGCACGGAAAGGCTTGAGAAAGAGTCTGAGTGGTAGCCAAGAGATAAGAGTACATGTAAAGAGTGATGTACCTGCTCGAGACACAAGAACAAACCAAGTATAAGTGTATAATGTTGGGTGGACAAGTAAGTTAAGCTTGTTGTCCTTAATTGCAACAATAAACAATGATGTATATCAGCAACAAAATGATAATGACAACTGCAAAATAAAGTTGCTCAAAGCTTAGTGAAAAGTACAAGAGACAAGCTAGCAAATTGATTAGTTTTGCTCAAGAAGATAGCACAAAACTTTAGCAACAATGTAAGGTTGTTGTAAACAAGTTCTGCAGAAATAATTATCAGCCTTATGGTTGTAAAAAACAATTTATTACAACAGAAAAATCAATCATCAAAACTTGCCAACAATCCACCCAAAAAGTGCGCTAGCCTTGGTAGATTAATGTGGAAAACTTTTAGCAACTTTCAACGGTTGAGTAGTGAGTTATAAATGACAATGTATTAGGGTTTATGCAGCCCTAATGGCTATAGATGAAATGTTATAACAACATCAAGAAATACTTTGCAAATTGAGACACCCTAGTGGCTCAACCAAGGGTATAAAGCATAGAACTGATTCCAAATTAGACAATCTCAAAAGAATGATTTTTCACATTTACCGAGGCAAGTATTTTATATCTCCAATGCAAAATTCAGATTAGTGCCTTTAATATTTGGGTGAATGGAGTCTTTAAACACAAGTTGGATCAACAAGGTCCCTAGGGGTGTAAATCCTCTTACTCCCTAGGGTATGCTAATCAAACTAGGGTAAAATCTAGGAGGGTATACACACTCGTATTCCTCCTAGCAACCCTTGCAAAATGACTTGTAAACTTAGCCAATTAGATGAAGCTTAATGGAGGGAGTATCCAACATACTCCTTCTATGGTTTCAACCAGCAATAACCAAGAAAGAGCAAGAAATAGCTAACAAAGGCAGATTTTTCCTTACCAATTCCAAGAAAGAGAAAGATCAAGCCCTAGTTCATGAAGCAAATTACCATCCAATAGCAAGAAAGCAAGCCTCCAAGAGGTGTTGTTAGCACCACCTTAGCTCATCCATTCATTTAGAGATGCACCAAAAATCATTTGCAAGAGAGATAAACACCAAGAATCCTCAAGTATAGCAAAAATTTCAGCCAAGTACTTCTCACAGTGGGAGAAATATTATATCAATTGAGATTCAAATGATCTCTATTTATACAAAATGTCTTGAACATAGTTTGTCCACATAAGTTAGGGTAAAACATAAGACAAGGGGTCCACAACCCTTATCTTACCCCTTTACAAAGATAATATTATTTAATTCAACTAAAATTTGAAATTGCACAAGGAAAACACTAAAGGGATGACATCAACCTCTTTTGAGGCCACGTTTTGGCACTTAGGCCAAGTCATTGGGCTTGGAGATGGGTGCGCTAGGCCATATGTCCTCAATCCTTGCCTTTTCCTCATGGTCCAAAGCCTCCTTCCTCCAAAACGTTCCATGTGTCCTCATCACCACTCAAAACGCCCATCAAGCATGATGTCAAGCCCCTTAAGGTGACGTTTTTGGCCTCCAAAGCAAGTCGTTTGACTTGTGAGGGCATGGTGAGGTCACCCAAGGTGTCTTCTAGGCCTCCAAATGCAAGTCTTCTTTATCCAGCATGTGGGCCATGGTATCCAACCTGTGGGCTTCAAGCCCCATGGAAGCCCAAGCTAGGCTTGTTCCTCCAAATCTGTCCACCAGTTGGGTCCTGCAAAGACAAATGTATACACCCTCCAAGGATCTCAAGTCAAAGCATCACGATGAGTAAGTCAAATCAATAGAAGAGCCATCCAAGCAAGTACATCCAAACCACCTCATCAAAATAAACTAATGCTCAAAGACCCTATGCAATTTACCAAGTTTGAGTATGGGAGGGTTGACAAAACGACCTATTTGGTGAATCGTCCCTCAAGTTTAGGGGTGTTTCCCGAGGGGACCTCCTTCTAAGTCATGTGGGTGAGGTGTCATGAATGAAGGGAAAAACTTTTGGGAATGGGGTTCATGACATACAAGGGATTGCAGTGCCTCACTTATGGGTGCCTTTGTAGAGGGTGTGTTGCACCTTCGTTTTCAATGCATCATTTTTCCAAGCCCATTCATTGCCATTAATTAATTAATAATCCAAAACCTTGGGTACTCCTTATTGGTGAATCTATTAGCTTGGGGGGAAGTACGACAAGGCCACTTAAAGCTAGAGGTACACAGAGTGCCATATGCAAGGAATGAAAGGGACACCACATAAATGTACACACCCAACAAGTGGGGACATTTATATAATGTTAATATGCTTTTGCAGGTCTTTGATTTTTTAGGAGAATCTTTTCATTTCTCTCGAGACCTCTTTGGGCGAGCATCTGGAAGTTTCATAATCATTCTTTTATCTTTTTCCAGCCACAAGCCTCTGGGCCTTCAGCCCCTTCTTCCCATGAAGTGAGGGACAACCCCTTCTTGGGTCAGTACACCCAAAAAACCCAAAAGGTGAGGAGATGAGGGGATGAAGTATGGAAAGTGGCAAGTATGGTCGGGAATAGCACGATGACTCGTCAAAAGGACCTCCCATTAGCATACATATCCCTAAGGTTGACCCACTTACTAGGGCGCAATGTCAACCACCAAGGTGAAACAGGGAAAAGAGCATAATGTCCAAGCAAATGTCACATAATCAAAAGCAATAATAGATGTAACAAAATCAGATGCCTCAAATATTGAAATGGCACTCACCATAATGCTTGACTTGTACCTCATGGAGCAAGACCCAATGTCTTCTGGAGGCCAACTGATGTGGTGGATACTGTCATGATCAACCTGGAGTTGTGGTGGTGAGGTGGGTCTCCATCTGTGCAAGTGGACATTGTTGGTCAAGCTGTCTCTCGGTACTCCATTTTGCAACCTAAGGGCCTCGAGACATCATTTCCTTAGTTATCCCAAAAATGGGGAAAATAGTCCCATTTAATGGGAGCAAAAAGAAACAAGCAAAAATCCTTGCTATTTCAGATTCTAGAATGGTGAGTCCTCAAGTTTTTTATTGACCTCCCCTCCCTCCAACATAGAGTATCAATTGACCTCCTTGAGACCCATGAAGAGATATCATTCCCAATCACAAGATAGACACCATTAGTCTAAGAGATAGATTAGCTTTAGGCAATCCTACAATTGGATTATGATCATCTAGCACACTACTCCCTAGGTTTGATTGGTAGCTAGGCTTCCAGCCAAAGTTTCTTTCCCACGACCTTGGACGTTACAAAAGTTGGGCTTCCTCACTTTTATGCTCTCCCTAAGCTCATGCAACTAGGCCCCCTCAACAATGGTCACTCCTTGAAGGATATCATTTTCCAATGCATCAAGTTTGTCATGGTGATTGATGACTATGATGGGGAGCCTACCTCTTGGTCCCCTCACTCATCCTTAAGAACGAGCTCCAACATGCCTTAACATCGTATCTTTTGTTCAACACCATTTTTTTTAGTTCTTAGCATCTTTCTTATACCTTGACCTCCTTTATATTCTCTCTTCGCTAGAAACTTAGATCTCTATCTTTTTCTACTTTTAGCATTGATATAGGAGTTGTTTTTGCACTGCCACTTTGTACTTACTAGATATTCTTGTAGTCACATTGACCTACTTTAGCAGTGACTTGTTGGACATTAAAAAAATTATCTTATCTTTATCTATTTTTTTATTATGAGATTAGGAAGAGTTTTGGACCCCTTGTTTTGATTTTTGAAGATGGGCACGATGCAGCAACAAGAAGGGACAAGGTGGTGTGGATTCAACAAAAGAACATAGAAGAGTCATGCCATGAAGAGTGAAGACCATTATCATCATTTAGGAGTTGTGGTTATGGAAGGAGATCAAAACCAATATAGCAAGTGGGACTCTAGGTGATTGAGGAGTTGAGTGGTGAAAGATTGAGGACCCCTGGCCAAAGCGGAAGAAAATATGTGTTGGTTCATAAAGTTGGTATTAAAAGAAGGATAACGGCTCAACACATTGAAAATGTACCTTCACGCCTTTGGGCGCAATACTATAAATGTAAAGGCTTAGGCCTATAAAAAGGTTGTTGGTTGTTGTTTAGTGTGGTAACCATTGTAATTGGTTTTGGGTTTTAGCTGTTATCATTGGCTCTTCACTGATACTACATTCTATTCATGTACTATATTTTGTTGCAGTCTCAAGGTTGAAGACCAACTATGGATGATGTATTGGATTATCTTGTAGATTAATAGAATGAGCCCCCCCTTTAAAAAATTCGTTGTCTTTTTCTTGTATGCTGACAATGTATTTTATTATTGTTCATTGTCTATAATATTGAATGCCTGTAATCTGCATGAATATCTATTGCGATCTTAAATTAAAATGATGGTTTTGGTTGTGATGGTATTTAAATCACCAAATACATAGAGAATTGATGTGAATTAATGGCTTAACGCTTGCATTGTAGTTAAAATGAAAGTATGGGTAGCAAGGTGGGTATTAGTTGCGACAATCATATTTTGTGAGCCCTATACAAGCTTCAATCTTGGCATAGTGCTTTAGGTGAGATCTTTCTCTTTATGGGAACTAAAAATGCTAGTGCCTAGACTACAACAAACTCCTTTTGTTGGACTCCAATGTGGACTTTTGTTTAAAATTGAGACAACAAATAGTTCCATTGTAGGTAGTCTTCATAATGTGTATGACATTCTAACAATGTGACTAACAAGTTGACCCAGAGCTATGTGCAAGATTGGTGGTTGAAGCAAATTGATCTCTTTGAGAAGCAATGCATTACTTGCTATCCATCCTATTGAATGCATGATGGCCACTATAGTTATGAAGTATTTTAGGTAGAGTTCCCAGTGGTATTGCTTGAATGATTGAAGAGATTAGGAGAGAATCCATGACCTACATGGAAGAGGAGAAGAGATATCCAGTGGAACGTCCAAAATCTGGTTGCGCTGCAAAGATTTGATCACGAAGTTGTAAGAGTTGTTTATTTTTGGGTTAAGACCACAATAGAATGCTACATTATTGAGATCACGATAGAGTTGAACCAATATTTCTCAACAACAAAGGAATAATTCAAGAAGGGAGCTCACAAAGGGCTAGTGAAGGAGATCGCAACCTGGGTGAAGATATTCTTGGTAGAAGAGGATTATATTCCCTTTAACCCATTGGTCATGCTAGAATAAGCACTTGTGCTCATGGGTGACCAAAGATAGAGCTGGCAAAAGTGAATAACTAGGGGAAGGTACCATGGAGGAAGCACAAGCTCTGGGGAGAGCGAAGCGGGCTTTGAAGTGAGATGTGATAATTGAGAAGTGGTGGCAGAGAAAAAAGCAAGAGGTTTTCCAAAGAGAGGAAGTAGTGAAAATAACTATTGATAGAGAAGGACGTACTGAAGTGCATCTTAAGAAGTTGAAGAGTTGCAGAAATTAGGAGAGAAAGTCAATTTATGGTAGAAAGAATAGGAATTGGCAGCAGATAACAATCCAAAGAGTGGACTGGATGGGGGAGAGACATCTAGAGAGTAGGAGCTAACATAAAGAGTGACGTAAGTGGGTGAGAATGTTCAATGAGAGAAATTGGGGATAGTACAATGAGAAGTTGAATCCGAGGGGAATGGATATTAGACCACAGAGAAAATCATGATCATCAAACCGTAAGAGGAAGAGGCACTCGAAGATATGTTCTAACTATTTAAACTGGGAGATGGATGAGCAACATATATGGTATGACCTAAGGACAATGGAACCAGCCCGGAACAATCACCACCCCTGTGCATCTTGAGAAAACTAAGGTAATTATTAATCCTTTTTCTATCTTTTATTTAAAAGCACCTCCTAATAGTGGTCCGAAGAATAGCATTGGTGGGCAACCAAATGTAAGTGGAAATATTCGTAAAATTAGAAGTGCAATAGTGAGTTTTAATTATAGTTCAAGAGGAGGAATTGTTCTAATTAGTCAACTAAGTCCACAAGATTTCCTTTTAGTGAGCAATCAGACCAATGGTATGGTTGGAGTAGTAGACTATACAACAATGAGCCTTCCTGAGTTCTCAAGAAAGGTTGACAACGATGCAATGCAACATTGATTCATACACAAATCAATCTGGAGGGAAAAAAAGAGTCATGGCCCCATATGCTAAATTGGTAGAGTTCTAAACAAAGTTGCAGGGGAGATTTTTCTAGTGGTATATGAATTGTATGCATGCTAACCTTCAAGACAAAGCCAAGACTATGGATGAGGTGAAAGCAAGATTTGTGGCTAAGTTCTAAAGGCCAAACTTGGAGCAATAGAGTTGTGTTGCACTAAAAGGGATCAAGTAGATGATTGGTGAGAGTCCATGGGAATACAATTAGTTCTTTCGCAGCCTAATCAACATAATCTCTAACCCAATCAATGAGACTTAGCACAAGGAGTGGTTCATTTAGGGTCTTCTTCCCTTGAACAGAGTATCACTAGTGCAGCGAAAGTGGACCACCCAACAGGAGGCCTTGGCACAGGCTATGAATATTGAATCAATGATTGGGTAAATAAGAGCGACCAGAGCAGGCAGTGAAACCATGCATTCAACTGGCATGATTTCTGAGCATGCACAATTTTAGTCATAGCTATTGGCCTTGATAGAACAAATCCAGGAAATGAACTACACCAAGGCAAGAAGGAAACAAGTATGGTGCATTATATGTAAGACAGAGGGTCACCTAAGGAACAATTGCCCCTCTCTAAGAGTTGGGGTTGCCACACCTAACCCAACACCACCACCTATTAGATTCCTAGGCAATGTGGCAGGTGAATATTGTGAGATCTACAAGACCTATGGACTCCCATCGCATCTCTGCACCATGTTGTATAAGTATACTTTTTCCTCAACTACCATTCTCTGTGAATTTTGCAGGGTAAACACTCAATCAATGGAAAACTATCGTGCCCTATAGGAACTCACAAACTGGTTTGAAAGGAGTTCCTTCATGGTGGAGGAGACCAATATCAAACCGATCAAAGGAGGGCATAGAGGAGGTTATGACGGGGGTTATAGAGGTGGATATGGAAAAGGATACAGAGGAAGTAGGAATGGTGGTCGCATAGGCCGCATAAGATGCTATAATTGCAACGAGATATGGCATGTCTTATGGTATTGTCTCGACCTGATAGCCAAGTGGGAGAGAAGGACTAGTAAATTCCAAACCCTAGAGCATCATAGGGTAGGGGATCCCAAGATTAATGTACTACCAAGAGGGAGATTGCATGGGTGTTGACGACTACCACTAGGGACTTGATCCCCAGATAGGAAAGTTGCTCCTATTGTTTTAACATGGTGAAACAAAAGACTTACCATAAATAAGTCTAGGAAGCATTGCAAGAAGCAACCACTGTGATAGGGCACGATGCAAGCAACAACTCAGTGACCTGGAATTCTCCAGGCCTTATGTGGCCAGGAAGAATAATTCAACCGTCTCAATGAGAAGCCACGGGAGAGACTTCCTTAACAAGTGCCATCCATGAGTTCTTTTGTTCTCTCATTAGAATCTGGATGATGAAGGGTTAACAAGGAAGTTATGGTCCGCTTACAAGAAGATGATTAAGGAAGGGAAAGAAGAACCCCTCTATGCTCCCTTGCCTAAGAAACAAGATCCATGGAACAATTGAAAGAAGAAGCCCAGGACCGGTCAAGAATTCAAGTCGGATGCTCAGATCCATGGGTACAAGGTGAAATATGTCATGTTGGATCTAGCATCCGACATCAACATCCTTCCAAAGAAAATGTGTGAGATAATCAGAGCCCATGTCTAGTATACTCACCCATTCAAATGTAGCTAGCAAATCAGTACAAAATATGCCCTGAGGCGCTTGGAGTATGTTGAGGTGAACACTGGAACTGTGAAAACAATGGCAAATTTTGAAGTCATCAAGATCGTCAATGAAAAGGATAGTTACCCCACCCTCTTGGAATTTGAATTGACCAACAACAACAAGGCCATAATTAGCATAAAGAGTAGGGAAATGTCTTTCAAAGCTAGTTGAACCAGAGTGATTTAGAGCATTGATCCTATCAAAGGGGAGTGATTTACAAAGCCAATAGATGATGTCATGGACGGTGTAGCAGTGGACTAGATGTATAACTTGGTGACATGAATGTGAGTTGATGACATGGATGCAAGATGATTATATCAATCCCACAATAGATGGAAAAGTATATGTTCATATGATTCGAACAACCAAGAAGGGTTCCAAGATTAGCAAGAGCACAAGCACGATATTTCATCTCTTTGTCGAGCCATGGTCAATTTTGTTTATTGGATTGGTATAAAGTTGTGAGACCTCACCATCTTCGATGGTACTAGGGATGTTAAGTAGTTTATGGAGGATCTGAGCTTAACGGTCCCAAGAGAACAGTTGGTACCAGCATTAGACGCGATGTTGAGATCCATGCCATCCAGGTGGTGGGCTACTCATAGAGATGGCCTCAACAATTAGGAAGATGTCCAACTAGCATTGTAGCATGGTTTGTTATACCACTTTAGTATCAGGTGATTGATATTTAGGGGTAGTAGAACATCCTATCACCTTTCTCTAAATCTATGAGGGAAAGACAAATCCAGTCCTACATGCAGATGGGTGTGTTCAAAGGTGGACCAGGGAGGGTTTTTCAGAACAATATTGGCTCCATAAGTTTGTTTACACCTTAGGACTCGTCCCTGAGGCCTACTACCTACATAAGGAGATCTATTGGTATCCTACAAATGTAAGACTCTTAGAGAATGGTTATAGTCAACATTCTTGTATCTAGGTAAGACACCCACTAACACTTTTGTTCTAAATTCCATTAAATCCTTCATGTTTGATACTAGGGTGAACATACTACTAGGGTGAACATACTACTAGAGTACACATGTTAAGCACATCAACATATGCAACAACAACAAGAACCAATTCATAATTGAGCCAATGACCATTGGGATTTTAAGTGTTGTGCTAAGGTGACATAAGAGCTAGAATAAGAAGATGACCCAGAGAAGTTGCAACACCTGTCATTCTAGGAATCAAAGGGGGGGGTGGGGGGGGATCAGTGAAGGAGAGAGTAGAGGACCATATAGGGAAAATATACAGGGAGCCATTAAAGGTAAATCAATTGAATATTAGTACCAAATACCAACCTCAATTGGTATCCATCAAAGACTATTGGGATAATGACACGGTATCTGTGGTTGCAGCTTTGCTCAAGGAGTACACATATATGTTCCCACAAAGATTCGTTAAAATGAAAGGGATCAAAGGGGAGCTTAGCAAGATTAAAATAGAACTCAAGTCAAGCATCAATCCCATCAAGAAAAGGCCCTACAGATTGAACCCAAGAATAAAAAATAGGGTGCAAGAGGAGATTGACAAGATGCTTGTTGTTGGGATGATATTCCCAGTAAAGGAGTTGGATTTGATCAATATGATAGTAATATAGGACAAGAAGGTGAGAGGAGGCATAAGGGTCTATGGATTTTGGTGGCTTGAACTCCAACCCCATTAAGCAATAAGGTGATAGACCAAGTAGCAAGGAAGGAAGCATATTCATTCACTAACGGATTCTCAAAATACCATCAGGTGAGAATAGCTGAAGAGGACACGAAGAAAACAACTTTTGCCACAGAGTGGGGATCCTATGCTTACAAAGTCATGCCATTCGACCTTAAAAACACCCCAACAATGTTTTCTAGAATAGTGATAGCAACCTCCAGAGAGTGCATCCACAAGTTCCTAGAAATGTACTTAGATGATTGGACTATATATAGTCTACTAAAGGATCATGTCACAATGTTGTGGTTGATGTTTGAAAAGTGTCAACATTGTAGATCTATTTGAACATGAAGAAGTGCATATTATGCATGTCGTTAGGCATGCCACTAGGCCGTGTCATTTGAAAGAATGGGGTGCTCATGGATCCAACTAAAATAGTAGCTATTGTCAATCTAGACACCACAACCAACGTTCATACATTGTGATTGACTCTGGGCCACATTGGTTGCTACTAGAGATTTATTAAGGGGTATGCCACTATCACAACACCTATGGAGCAATAACTAAATAAGATTGAAGACGTTGTCTAGACTACAAAGTGTCAAGCATCCCTATACATTCTGAAAGAACAGTTGGTAAGCACATTGATCCTAGTCTTTCCAGATTGGACCCTCGAATTTCATGTGCATGTTGACTCCTTAGGCATTTCCTTGGGAGAAATACTGGCATGAGTTGGGGAGGGAAAATTAGATCATCTAATATACTTTGCTAGTAGGAAGCTATCCAAAGTTCAATGCAACTACACCACCACATAAATATAAGGATTGGATATGGTGTAATCGTTACAGAAATTCAAACACTACTTGCTAGGAGGACAGTTTAAATTCTTCATAGATCATTCAAGTACTTAGTAATAAATTGGTTTTAGAGAGTTGCATCTGCATGTGGCTACTATTGTTTTAGGAATTCAACTTTGAAGTCACG
>WSFP011496167.1:0-14311 GCA_009831015.1 Picea engelmannii
ATATATATATATATAATTGATCTATTAGCGATATTACTAATTAATAATTAATTGGAGTGAAGAATTCAATGATATACCTTTGTAACTTATTCCAGTGATAGTAATAACGTGACAAACTTATTTATTACATCTTATCAACACAAGAACCCCTAGAATTGTCATACGAAAGTATTACTAACAACAAGAACTAAATGTCTAATTTTTAATAATGATAACTTCTTAATTATTATAGAAGATAATAGTAAAGCTCTTGTTGATCTTACACTAAATGGCATTTTTAAAAACAAAGTTTAATTACGAGAAAAGTTAACTGATGATACCTTCTACCTTTTCGAGGTACCTAAATGCAGTATAGTCAACTTCCGAATCGACAATTTACTTCCTTTAATTAGCTACAATACCAACTGCATAGTTTCAAGTCTGGAGTCGACCAAAGTCATCACTATAGAATCAATCCTTACGTAGAATTGTCACCGCGATTTCTTACACAACGTCAACAATTTAATTCTGTCTCCACTGTCAATCGACATAAATTTGACCGCATAGTAGGAAATCTCTAGCGAAATGACCAATCGATGAACACAAATATGCATTAAAATGGTAAGTATCGAGTAATAGATTATCGAAGCAATTAAGCTTTGAGTTCTAGGGATAAGAAGGAATCACTATCACTATGGTGTGTAATGAATTATGAATTATAAACAAGGTTATAAATAGAGTACTAAGCAATAGTTCGACGAGGAAGAGAAATCAAGAAGTGACTTAAGTTGGATATCAAAAATTTCAGGTGACAACATTAGACACTCCAATGGAGTTCAAAAGGGAAATCTAAAGGAATGATGACATTCGAGTACAAATCTAACTCATATTTTCACCGCTACAAAGATTAATTCAACATGATAAGGCCGAGTACGCCTTAGCGCCTAAGCAAAAGAATTTCAGAATCAATCTCGAATTAGAAAATATCTTAAGTCCGTATCAGAAAAAGACAGTAAAATTTCCGTCTAGAAATCAACCATAGATTTAGGCAGACTGGAAACGTTGTCAAATAAAACAAAGAAACCAAGAATGTAATTATACAAGGAGAATAATAATTTTAACAAAATCTCATGATTTCACCAGGTGTCAATTCTAACTCATTTTATTTTTAATTATACCACTTGTAGGTTAAAATTAGATATTTTTTTTAATTTATTTTTTTCCAAAAAGTTCGTTCTAAACAACAACTTCAAGACAAAATCTAAGGATACATCAGAGAGTTAAAGGACAATTGAGCATTTGAACTATACTATCATAATCAACTTGAAGGTACGCCACTGGGAGTAATGCTCCGTTCAACACATAGATAATATGATTCTCAAGGAGTCAGTGTGAGGTTAGGCACACCATTCCAGTAGAACTTCAAGTTGCTACTATGATAGTTCACTAAATCCACAAATAAACTTCGGTTGGAGGATTAAATGATATTCAAACTAGCAGAACCTAACACCTGAATGAAGGAAGGAGAGTCTAAAAAGATTTATCTCCATAACTAAATGGCTGCGATTCACACAATAGTTATATCTGTGTCCGGTGAATTAATTCGGAATACACAACTATTCCTTCGACGATGCATAAATTAACAAGTTATTACTTCTAACAGTAAACAACATGACCAAGGATGGAAGGAATAAAGATCTTCTCTATAAGTTACGCCCCTTTCTAACCAACATAAAATGATTAAATTATAGACAAGAACCTCGTCGAAATCTCAATCTTCCAAGGACAATACCAGAATGAATCAACATATTACTTAATATAAATTAGTTACATTTCTTATTAACTCAATATTTTGTGCGAGTTTCTTTTGTAACATTACAAATCAAATGTACATCATTGTTTCTGTGATTAGGAACCAAACAACTATTAACGATTTAATGAAAAGGTACTGAAGCATAATTTTGTTTGTAAATTCTCTATACTGCTTGGATGAATTTTATTATAATCAAGTCTGTTGAAAGCTATGATACTCATTGACAGTAAAAATGCATATGCATAATTTAAAAAAAAAAAATATTTACACAACTTATAACAATAAAACTCAGTAATCCTACCAACAATTATCCAATTTAATCATAACCATTCCATTCTAAATTACGGTATGAGAATTTTATCGGATCATAATTCAACAATAATTTAATACCCTAACTGAAGAATATGAAGAATGTTGCGGAACTCGAATCTGGAACTTCCGATAATTCTTCCTTTTGCTTTCTAATCCAAGAACTTCATTGGTGACTCCCAACCAATGCTAAGGGTACTCTTCTTCCTCCTTATCCCCCCAAGCCGCAAAGGGGCCACACACAAAAACTAGAAACCGTAGCTCCAAGCTTGCCTTGCAAGGAAGAGATTTCACTCTTTTCTCCAAACTTGGTATCCCAACTCTCACAAGTAAAACACAGTCCACAATAATTTTGGCAACATAACCTTACCAAGAATATGAGAGCCCTTTTCCCTTCTACACCATTTGTTTTATAGAAATTTCCTCACTGACACATGTCTACATGCACAATTAATTTTCTTTTTAATTAATTTAATTATGATTATTCATCCACACACTTGTCACACTCTCCCCATGTTGCACAAGTAATTACCAATTCTTTTATTATTAAAAACTCAATTTCTCTCACATTCCCCAATGTGTTCCTATTTTCGCTCTTAGTTGTCCCTTTGTTCCCCATATTCTCATTTAATGAGTGTCTCATAACTAGATGTTAGTTAGAGTTGGAATAAGAGTCTTCTTTTAGTTAGAATAGTGGTAGATTGACTCTAGATACTATTCTCTGTGTAAACATATTCTCTCATATTTTATTTATTTCTATTTTAAAAATCCCTTTTTATTATTTTCATGCACACATGTGCAATTTATCCAATCTTTAGATTTTCCTTACTTTTTCCTATAAATCGATTTATCTCAATTCTTTTAATTTATTTAATATTTTTCATTAGTCCCTTAATTAAACTGAGGCTTAGGATTAGTCTCAAAATTAGGCTTAGACTTTTATTAGGTTTTATAGTTAATAAATTAACTGCTTAATTAATTATTTTAATCCGACAAGGTCTAATGAATTAAATGTTTTCTAGGCCACCTAGATTTTATTGACTCAAGTGTTTAATTACACGACTTGCCATTTAAGACGCACCTCCGTTCTCCAAGGGTGCCACTCACCTTTGACTGGTTTTGGAAATTTTGTCCAACCCTTGGATTCAACACTCCACTCAGTCGACCTTGTGAGAGACTAAGGGCTTCTAAGGAATAAGGACTCTGCCTTATTGTGCGCCCATTATAAATATTTGTGAGTGACTGTTTCAGTCCACCCTAACGACATCGTGGACCTCTCAAACTAGGTAATCGTTAACCTACAATTTAGACCACAACAGGAGTGCTAGTAGACTATGACAGGGTCGCTGTCACACCTCTCCCTCAATGTCTAGTTTCTGTGCATGGCCTTTCTACTCCTTATGTGAGCTGGATTAGCAAGCATTGTCAAACCTACATCCACTAATAAAAACAATGTCAATAATCTATATATGTAAATTATATTGAAATTAATCATGTGTCACACGTGCGTAAATGAAATATTCAAACAAAATACAATCCACTCCCTGACTCGATCTATAGTCTAAGGAAGTTCATTGATGCCATCAACATCCATAACCCGTCATGTGTCTTGCACACTCAAGAAAAATCGTCAATAACATTTACCAATATATACATCAAATAAAATAAGTCACAACACATCATCATCATCATGTATAATCCATAATCAGAATGAAATCACAATGTACCGTAACCGGATCACTTGCACGCAAGTGTCCTCAAAGAATAAGTCAATAAAATGGTGTTTAGTAGAGCAGGATGTTACATACACCCCCTCTTGTTTTAAACTTCGTCCCAAAGTTTGTACAATATATAAATGAAAGTTAACAAATGTATCTCACATAGATGTATATGTCTAATCTATCAAACAAGTAAGGAAACTGTTGACGCATCTCATATGTGTCCTCCCAGGTAGCCGAGTGTGGACTATATTTGTCCCATTGGACCTTTATTTGATCCACCATTCGACGCCGCAGCTGTCAAATGTGATGGTCTAGAATGCATATTGGCTTTGCCATGAGAGCACCCTCGTCTAACACTTGCAAAGAACTCATGTCAATAACATGTGAAGGATCACTAATATAATGTGCCAAAATAGATACATGAAAGACATTGTGCATACACCTCAAAGAATTAGGAAAGGCTAGTCGATAAGCCATGGGTCCCTTCTTTTCCACAACTTCAAAAGGTCCCACAAAAATGGAGAGAGTTTAGCACCCTTTCCAAACTTGATCGAAATCTTGTGCGGTTTTACCCGCAAGAAAACTCTGTAGCCAACTTCATAACTGTGGTCAACACAATGCACATCAACATAACTCTTCTACCGATCTTTCACTTCTTTAATCCTCTGTCTTATCGATTGCATATGTTCTTCCATTACTTGGATCACCTCTGGTCGTACCAGGACCCTGTCCTCAAGTTGATCTCAACTCAACGATGTCTGACACAATCTTATGTAGAGAAACTCAAACGGTGCCATCTTAATCGTACTCTGATAGCTGTTGTTGTATGCAAAATCTACTAGTGGAAAGAAATATTCCCAATGTTTTCGTGGGTCCATTACATACATACACAACATATCCTCCAAAATCTGGTTCATTCTCTCTGTTTTTCCGTCTGTCTCAGGGTGATACGTTGTACTGAAATTCACCTATGTTCCCAAAGCCTTTTGGAAACTGGTCCAAAACCATCCTGTAAACACCGATCCTTGATTGGATATGATTCTTCTTGGTACTCCATGTAATATCACAATATCACTGAAAAATACTCTTGCTATTCCTAACACTTGATACAATGTACGTATTGGGATAAAGTGTGCACTCTTCTTCAAAGTGTCCACTACCACGAAAATCGAATCATGCCTCCTTGCCGTAAGTGGAAATACAATGATAAATTCCATCAAAATGACCTCCCATTTCAATTCCGGAATAGAGTGTGGCTGTGACAATATTGTTGGATGTCTATGTTCATCTTTCACTTGCTGACATTCTATAAATATCGCCACGTAACTAACTATGTCTGCTTTCATTTCCTTCAAGAAGAATAAAGGCTTAATGTCTGCCTTCATCTTCGTGACTCCCAGATGAGCCATGTACACTGCTCGATGCGCTTCACTCAAGATCAAACTTCTTAATTCGTCGTTAGGTGGTAAGTAAATTATTCCGTTAAATCTCAACATTCCATCGTTGTCTAATGAATAACCTTCATACTTTGGTACCATCATGGTATCTTGTCCAATATTATTCTTAACATCCTTGTACCAATCATCATCAATCTATAAGGTTAGAATCTTTTCCTTGAAGATTCGTCTTAAGCGGTATTACCGAGAATATGCGTGGTCTCTGACTCAATTCATTTGCCACTTTGTTCACCGTTCCTTTAATGTAAGTAATCTCAAAGTTGTATTCACTAAGTGATTCTGACCAATTCCTCTGTCGCGCGTTCAAGTTACTCTGCGAAAATATATGCTGCAATCTACATTGATCTATCTTTAATTAAAATTTTCATCCAAACAAATAATGTCTCCAAACTCTCAAGGCATATAAAATTGATAATAACTCCATATCATGCGTTGCATAGTTCTCTTCATGCCTTCTCAATTTCCTTGAAATATAAGTAATCACTCGACCGTCTTGCATAAAAAATCTGCCTAAACCTTCCTTGGATGCATTCGTGCATACCAAGAATTCCTTGTCCATGTCGGGGACTTTCAATATTGGTGCTGTCGTCAACAACTCTTTAAGTTTTTGAAATGCTTTTGCGCATTTCTCTGTCCAAACGAACTTCTTGTTTTTCTTTTGCAATTTCGTGATCGGATTTGCTATCTTCGAAAAACATTCGATGAATCGTCGGTAATATCCTTCTAAACCCATAAAGATGTGTACTTCTCGTATGTTTTTCGGTGCTGACCATTCCATAATAGCCTCTACTTCGCTGTATCCACAAAGATACATTAATCATATATGATATGTCCCAAGTAATGAATCTTCGATTGATAAAAATAACATTTTGATAGTTTCCCGTACAATTTATTTTCTCGTAGACACCGTAGGACCAATCTTAAGTGTTCATCATGCTCTTCCTTCTTCCGAGAATATATCAATATGTCATCAATAAATAATTGAATTAACTTTCCCAAGTATTCACCAAACACTCCATTAATCAAACGCATGAATACCCCAGGGGCGTTCGTCAATCCGAATGGTAACACTATAAACTCATAGTGTTTGAATATCATCTTAAATGCGGTCTTAGGGATATCTTCTTCCTTAATCTGTAATTGATGATATCCCGATCTCAAATCAATATTTGAAAACACCATCACTCCCTTCACCTGGTCAAACAAATCATCTATTATTGGCAACGAATACTGGTTCTTGATCATCGCTTTGTTCAATTGACGATAGTCAATAGAAAGTCTCCACGATCCATCCTTCTTTCTTACAAAAATAACCGACGCTCCCCAAGGTGACACACTTGGACGTATAATTCCCAAGTCCAACAATTCCTTCAATTGCATTTTCAACTCCTGTAATTCAGGCGATGACATCCGATAAGGCGTTCTCCCTATAGGTTTAGTTCCAGGTTTCAAGTCTATTGTAAACTCCAACTCTCTTTCAGGCGGTAAACCTGGTAACTCTTCTGGAAACACGTCTGCAGACTCTTTCACTACAGGAAGGTTTTCTAATCCTTCCACCTCACCCCTTTCATTTAACGCTAATATTGCATAAAGCTTGCACCCCTTGCGCATACAATTCTGTATCTGTAGGGAAGAAATAAATCTCAAGGACACCCCCTGGTTCCTTCCTACAATCACTCTACTCTGTCCCAAATCGTCTTTCAAACTTAACCATTTCGTCTTACAGTTAAGTATCACATCATGCATTTGCAACCAATCCATACCAATCACTATGCCATAAGATCCTAAGATCGTGACATATAGGTTGGCCTTTGTTACAAAATATCCCAAGTTAATGAGACAATCGGTAACCTTTCCTCCAACCTTCTGTTTGGCACCTGATGCCATTTCTAGGTATCTGAACTCGTCCTGCTCGACTGTCTTTACCTTAATTCTCTTTAGCGTTGCACTAGAGATAAAGCTCTCTATAGCACCTGGATCTATAAAAATACTAAAAGTTTGGTCAATGATTGTATCTAATGTCTTGAGCACAATGGACTGGTGCTTAGCCTGGTGGTTGTTCACTGCTGCATGTATCATGTGGGCCTTGCCCAAATATCCAATTGTAGTGGGTCCTGATGATCCGACCGCTCTGGCTTTCTCAATCGAAAAATATCAATGGTAATGTGGCTCTCCACATGTCCAACACCCAATCTTTAGTCTAGTGCTCTTGGTCCCCGAAGTAGAAACTATTGGCCTAATATTCTGTGATCCTGGTCTGTTATGCTAAACATGCTTGAAATGATTCTATTGCTGTAGACGACGCTGCTATTGTGGTCCTCTACTGAGGTGTCCGTCATCACGGTGTAGAGAACATAGGTCCTCTAGGCATATATTGATGCTCTAAAGTCTGTCTGGCTGGTGTCTGATGATGCTGCGCTCTTGATGTCATCTTCCCAGTCAGTCTAGAAGGATTCCTTCCCTGACCCCCATTGTTCATCTATTCCTCAGCTATGAGGGCCTTCTTAACTACATCGTGCAATGTTTGAGGCATTAGAATCCTCACCTTCACACGAATGTTGAAGTTAAGGCCGAAAAAAAACTTGTTGACCTTTAACTTCTCCGTGTTTATATGTGGAGCATACCTAAGTAACTCCATGAATCTGGCCTCATATTTTGTCACCATACGACCACCCTGTCGTAAGGCGTTGAAATCATTAAGCTGGTGCTCAATGAATTCCTCGGACAAGTACCTCTCCCAGAACCGTTCCTTGAACAACTCCCATGACATGTCTTCAACGACCATGTTTAGTTGAGGTAGGAGCGTCTTCCACCATAGAAGAGCACTCCCCTTCAGCTGAAAGACCGTCATGCAAAATTTCATGTTGGAGGTTGAATCACGAAGTGTGAAGCACATCACCATATTCCCCAACCATGCCTCGGCAACTGAGCCATCCGTGGCACCCATAAACTCGAGAAACTTCACCTTCTCGAGTTCTCTTTGCATACTACTACTACCAGCTAGATCGCGTTGTGAACCCTCATTGGGTACATACACTCTGGCCTCATATCTATCCAGGCGGTTAATCAATGCCCCTGACATCCTCTGGAAGGATCTCATCATACCTACCACATATCCCACAGCAACCCGCTCCTGCTCAGTAATCTGCTCATCTCCCTGGGGGTTAGACCCTTCTGTTGTGGATACTATTGGAGGTGTCACACCTCTTCCTCCAACACCACGTCCTCTACTTCCCCTGCATCCTCTAGCCATGATTACCTGCATGCACAATTTCAAAATTTAATTAGTGATATAATTTTAATCATTTATTTAACACAATGGAAGGCATAACGGTCCAATGTCGCAGAGTTGAACCCGCTCTGATACCATATGTAACACCCACTCATATACCCAACAAGTTGAACTAAGATACTGAAGTTGTAATTAAATTATTTTTATTATTATTTTTAAAGAGTCCATATATTACACAATTATATAAGGTAATACATATAATGAATAAGACAAATTTAAATTTTGTAATGACAACAAGTTTAATTATTAGTCATTCACCTTTCAATGTCACTAAAAATTCAAATAATTATATCACTAGGATTAAAAATGAAAGTCCAATTTATAAAAACTAGAGGGATCCAACTGGACCAATGCATGAATTTTTCTATGTTCAATATGATTCTTACTCTAACCCAAATGTTAAAATATAAATCATAAGTGATTTAGGATCTAATCCAAACAAGGAAGAATAACTTAATGTCCCCTTTAAAAAAAAACATTCATTAATAATTAAACATTAACATTCAACATAATTGTTTAATATTAAACATTCAACAATCAATATTCAACTTAACTCCAATACATAAGGGAGGTTAATTCCAGTTATCAAGAGATTACTATACCTACGCACCCCTAAATAGTTAAGGGTAACCACTTGTTCACACTGAAAAAAATACAAGGCATATATATGTCTTCATTGATGCTTACTATACTCTATTGGATTAATATTCCTAAATAACTGTTTTATTCCCTCTAATAAGGGTAATTTATTCTCAAGATGATGTTACCCTTATACACGTACTATTTCTTAAATGCAATCATAGATAATATTTACTTATATATATAAAATTGATCTATTAGCGATATTACTAATTAATAATTAATTGGAGTGAAGCATTCAATGATATACCTTTGTAACTTATTCCAGTGATATTAATAACATGACAAAATTATTTATTACATCTTATCAACGCAAGAACCCCTAGAATTTTCATAGGAAAGTATTACTAACAACAAAAACTAAATGTCTAATTTTTAATAATGATAACTCCTTAATTATTATAGAAGATAATAGTAAAGCTCTTGTTGATATTGCATTAAATGGAATTATAAATAAGGTTATAAATAGAGTACTAAGCGATAGTTAGGTGAGGAAGAGCAGTCACAAAGTGACTGAAGTTGGATATCACAAATTTCAGGCGACAACATTAGACGCTCCAATGGAGTTCAAAAGGGAACCTAAAGGAATGATGACATTCGAGTACAAATGTAACTCAGACTTTCACCGCTACAGAGATTAATTCAACATTATAATACCGAGTACGCGTTAGCACCTAAGCTAAAGAATTCCAGAATCGATCTCGAATTAGAAAAGATCTTAAGTCCATATCAGAAAAAAGACAATACAATTTCCATCTAGAAATCAACCAAATATTTAGGCAGACTGGAAACGTTGTCAAATAAAAGAAAGAAACCAAGAATGTAATTAGACAAGGAGAATAATAATTTTAACGAAATCTCACGATTTTGCCAAGTGTCAATTCTAACTCGTTTTATTTTTAATTATACCACTTGTAGGTTAAAATTTAGATATTTTTTTAAATTAAAATTTTCCAAAAAGTTCGTTCTAAACAACAACTTCAAGACAAAATCTAAGGATACATCATAGAGTTAAATGACATTTGAGCATTTGAAATATACTATCATAATACACTTGAAGGTACGCCACTGGGACTAATGCTCCGTTCAACACATAGATAATACGACTCTCAAGGAGTTGGTGTAAGGTTAGGCACACCATTCTACTAGAACTTCGAGTTGCTACTTTGATAGTTCACTAAATCCACAAATAAACTTCGGTTGGAGGATTAAACAATATACAAACTAGCATAACCTAATCCCTAAATGAAGGAAGGAGAGTCTACAAATAATTATCGCCATACAACTAAATGGTTGCAATTCACACAATAGTTATATTTGTGTCTGGTGAATTAATTTGGAATACACAACTATTCCTTCGATGATGCATAAATTAACAAGTTATTATTTCTAACAGTAAACAACATGACCAAGGATGGAAGGAATAGATATCTGCTCTATAAGTTACGCCTCTTTCTAACCAACATAAAATGATTAAATTATAGACAAGAACCTCGTCGAAATATCATTATTCCAAGGACAATAGCAGAACGAATCAACATATTACTTAATATAAATGAATTACATTTCACAGTAACTCAATATTTTGTGCGAGTTTCTTTTGTAACATTACAAATCAAATCTACATCATTGTTTCTATGCTTAGGAACCGACCAACTATTAACGATTAAATGAAAAGGTACTGAAGCATAATTTTGTTCGTAAATTCTCTATACTACTTGGACGACTTTTATTATAATCAAGTCTGTTGAAAGCTATGATATTCATTGACAATAAAACTGCATATGCATAATATTTTTAAAAATTACACGACTTATAACAATAAAACTCAGTGATCCTATCAACAATTAGTCAATGTACTCATAACCATTCCATTCTAAATTACAGTATGAGAATTTTATTAGATCAAAATTCAATAATAATTTAACACCTTAAATGGAGAATATGAAGAATGTTGTGGAATTCGAATCTGGAACTTGCGCTAATACTCCCTTTTTCTTTCTAATCGAAGAACTTCACCGGTACCTCCCAGCCAACACTAGGGGTACTCTTCTTCCCCCTTATCCCCCCAAGCCGCAAAGGGGCCACGCCTAAAAACCATAAACCGTAGCTCCAAGCTTGCCTCACAAGGAAGAGCTTTCACTATTTTCTCCAAGCTTGCCTCGCAAAGAAGAGATTCCACTCTTTTCTCCAAGGTTAATATCCCAACTCTCACAAGTAAAACATAGTCCACAATAATTTTGGCAGCATAACCTTACCAAGAATAAGAGAGCCGTTTTCCCTTCTACACCATTTGTTTTATAGAAATTTCCTCACTTACACATGTCCACATGCACAATTAATTTAATTAAGATTATTCACCCACACACTTGTAACACTCTTCCCATGTTGCACAAGTAATTACCAATATTTTTTATTATTAAAAAGTCAATTTCCCTCATATTCCCCAATGTGTTCCTGTTTTTGCTCTTAGTTGTCCCTTTGTTCCCCAGATTCTCATTTAATGAGTGTCTCCTAACTATATCTTAGTTAGAGTTGGAATAAGAGTCTTCTTCTAGTTAGAATAGTGGTATCTTGACTCTATATACTATTCTACGTGTACACCTATTCTCTCATATTTTATTTATTTCTATTTTAAAAATCCCTTTTTATTATTTTCATGCACACATGTGCAATTTATCCAATCTTTAGATTTTCCTTACTTTTTCGTAGAAATTGATTTATCTCAATTCTTTTAATTCTTTTAATATTTTTAATTAGTCCCTTAATTAAACTTAGACTTAGACTTAGTCTCATAATTAGGCTTAGACTTTTATTGGGATTTATAATTAAAAAAATCATTGTTTAATTACTTATTTTAATCCGACAAGGTCTAATCAATTCAATGTTTTCTAGGCCACCTAGATTTTATTGACTCAAGTTTTTAATTACACGACGTTCCCTTCAAGATGCACCTCCATGCTCCAAGGGTGTTACTCGCCTTTGACTGCTTTTGGGAGTTTTTTCCAACCCTTGGAGTCAATAGTCCACTCAGTCAACCTTGTGAGAGATTAAGTGATTCTAAGGAATAAGGACTTTGCCTTATTGCACGCCACTTAGAAATCTTCGCGAGTGACTGTCTCAGTCCGCCCTCACGACATCGTGGACCTCTAGAACTATGTAATCATTATCCTACAATTTAGACCATGACAAGAGTGCTAGTAGGCTGTGATAGGGACGCTGCCACACCTCTCCCTCAATGTCTGGTTTCTGTGCATGGCCCCTCTACTCCTTATGTGAGTTATATTAACAAGCATCGTCAAGCCTGCATCCACTGATAAAAACACTGTCAATATACGTAAATTATACTGAAATCAATCATGTGTCACATGTGCGTAAATGAAATATTCAAACAAAATACAATCCACTCCCTGACTCGATCCAGAGTCCAAGGAAGTTCATCGATGCCATCAACACACTCAGGATAACTCGTCAATAACATCTGCCAATATATACATCAAATAACAATAAGTCACAACACATCATCATCATCATGTATAGTCCAAATCGGAACGAAATCACAATGTACCATAACCGGATCACTTGCATGCAAGTGTCCTCAAAGAATAAGTCAATATTTAGTAGAGCAGGATGTTACAGAGAACCTCATTCTTTCGTTTCTACCTCTTTTCCCAAATGCATTAGGAATTCTTCCTCTGTTTCCTCTATTTCCCCTATTACCAGAGCAATTGTTGCCTTGACCGAAGAAACTCATTTAAATATCTATCAATGATCAAATTAGTATACACGAGTTACATTATGTTAATCATCAAATACATTTTTTCTTTAAAAATAATTTAATAATGGCTTTGAACTGACCAAGCAATCAGGCATTCCATGGAGATATGAAATGGAATAAGGAAAACAAGGAAGAAATTATAAACCGCGCCTTTCTTTGTTTGCTGTCCATAACATGCAAACTGTAAATTATTTACCAAACTATCACTAATCTTATTAAACTTGGGAAATTAATGTAAGTGGAATTATAAATGACAAGGAGTAATGAAAATGAGACTTGTTACTTATGGAAAATGTAATAGATGATAAGAATGCATGAAAATGTTCACAATCCATTTCAATTAATTTTGTTAAAAACTTATCCCACTTTCAATTTGAATAATAGTTCATATCAACATGCTTTATAAACCGTTGTCTACTATCTTTTAGTCATGTCAAAATATCGAGACTATATGCATCAATCTATTAGCATATCTCTTCTTTGAAATTTTTTCCATTTATATAATAGGGGGAGAAAAATCATGAAATCAAATGAAATATGTTTAGGGACTTTTCGGGAATAATTTCTGAAAAATGATATACTATGAAAGGATTTGGTCGTGTTTATTATAAATCTGCATATCAAACTTCCACCTCTTTTCTAAACATTCATTACATTTCGTTTGAAAGTTTGAGCTTGTATCATCAAACTTTGCCACTTATTTATTGTGAAAAATCACATCTTATGTCAACCATTTTTGAATGCTCAAAAAAAATAATTTTAACCAAAATATTTCAAATGGAAAAAATATTCTTACTATAGCTCTTGATATGGTCTACAAAGATATAAGTTTTATCTTTGTTATTTATGGTCAAAGAATTATTAAAAATGATCTTCAATGACGAACTTGAATTGAAAACAAATTGTCCTGAAGTTTTCCAATCTACTACCAATGAAAATTAGACACAATTATATATTTGATTCAGACATAAAAAAAATTTGAACTATAGCCATCCAAGAGATACAACTATCTTTCCTTAAAGAGAATCATCATAGACCCAAAATCTTGCCAAACTGTGAGCTCAAATATTTTGAGACAAGAAAGGATAGGGTTGATTTTATAAGTTCCATCAAACTACACTTTGTTTCATGATCCATTCTCATACAACCCGGGCTCGAAAATTCAACCATATTTTGTGCAGACAAAATAGCTGGAATCAAATAAAACTCTTGCTAGTTATAAGCTCGTGGGGTTCAAAACCCGACTTCAGCTTAGCCAAGACAAATAATTGGTCAAATCTTATGCATCACCAGTTTCAAATGAACCAATATATATATATATAT
>WSFP011496168.1:0-14310 GCA_009831015.1 Picea engelmannii
GTTTTAAAAGGAAGTCTATACATATTAATTCACACTGAGATCAAGTTCATAGTTATATTTTTTGGGTTGATTTTTGTTGTCGAATCAAGATTGTGTCAATTATACAATCAAAGACCTGTGTATATGATTGGTTCATCGAGCATGCTCTTACGTCTGTCCATTTTTTTAAAAAGGAAACCTGTGGGTAATTAAATCGGGCCCGATTTTTTTTAGATGACATTGATTGTTGATTGTTATCCTGGGTCTATTATTGATTGCCAAAGATGAATGTTGGACATAGATAACATGGATCATTGTGCTTATTTTGTTTATTTTAAAATAAGAGATCAACATTAACACATGCAGTATTGTGGTTCGAATGGTTACATTGTTACTGTTGAATTGGAAATGTGTGCATAAGTCATAATACACAGACTATTATAAATGGAAGATTTATGGGAAATTAAATTGTCTTATTGAGACAACAAGCAGTTTTTATGAAATTGAGGAACAGTGAATGTTTTGGTCTTGGAAGTGGATGTTTTTTGGATTGAATTTAAAACAGAGCTATGATGGTTGATTGATTTAATTTATTTATGAACAATATCCATTAGTTCCCTCTCATTTTCTCACTTTTTCGCTCATTATAAATCCCCTCACGATCCCAAATTCATTTTGCACGCCCTGTTCACTAACATTAAATTAAAACTTTGTATGACAGTGATAAAAATGACATAGATATAGATGGTAGTTGATATGTTTTGGTATTATTTCATAGTCAGTTATGTAATGAATTGTCGAGCAGTAATCATGTTCTTACTCCGTATCATGATATCACTTTTCACTCAATACAATCCCCCCAGAGATTCCATGCACCCTATTTCACCCCCTGCTCATTTGACAATTATTAAATAAATTTAGTTTATTGGATTGCATGGGTTTGATGTTAATTGCTAAGCCAAAATTTTCTTCATAGTAAGAGAATGCCATGTATGGTATGTTTAGAGCTATTTGCTAATAAATGTTGCATACAGGATGAGCTTCTTCAGTAGAGGAAGTCATTGTCTAAAAAATAGGGGCAGAGGAAACTGGAACAGAGGGCCTAGAAGGACCATATTCTCAATACATTTCGATGTCGATCCTCGAGAGTTAAACCAACTCTTTCAAGCTGTATTTTTCAATTGGATTGGACAAGGGGTAGTCCAACCTAGACCAGAGAGGCCTCCCTTCTAGCCCCAACATGTTCCTAGTATCCCTGTGCCACCCCATGTATCTTTGCAACCTGAAGTTCCCGAGAATGATGGATGGAAGGAGATTGTTCACCCAACAGCCTCCCACCATCTCAGTTGGCCAAATTTTTCATTACCTCCTCCTCATCCACCTGTTAACCCAAATGTTCAGATTTCCCCTGCACACTCACCTGTACAGTCCTCCCACGCAAGAAAAATACTCAAAATCGAGGCCCACCATGTGCATGATAAAGGTAAAGTTTTTTTTCCCCCTCCTCTCCTTCAAGTGACTCAACCAAGTCAGTATCCTCACGTATGCACTTGAGGGATGACAAATCCCATGTCATTAGTGAGATCAAGCCTCAAGGTTCTACCCAACCTAAGGCTAATTCAGGTAAGTCAAAAGGAGATAGCAGCAACAAAGGAAAAATTGTCTCTCAAAGTAGCAAATATGGTTTTTGATTAAGTGTTTATTATTGATTTATTGAGGACAATGGACTGCTGAAATTTTTGGACAACAAACTATTTTTGGATATTGTGGATATTTACATGTTTGGCTATAATTTGAAATATCTCTAATATTTAAATATCAAATTGTGAAAATAATTATGGAAGCCACAAGGAGGCATGTGTTTGATTGATTGTCTAATTATGTTTATTTTGTTAAGAAATAAAGGGAGTCACAAGGGGTCCGACCTACTTGTTATTATTTAATAATATACCCTTAATTATTACTATTAGTATTTCTTCCCCTAAACTAAAAATTAGTTGAGTTTTAGTTAACTTAACTAATTGAGGTAGTTGAACTACTTCAACTAATTTGGAATGCATAAAAGTCAAATGAGAAGGAAGAACAAGAGGAGAATAGAAGGAGAAAGCATACTAAGGTTTTCTCTCGAGTTTTATTGAGATAGTTCAGTTTTCATTCATTCTTCAATTCATTAAAAGCCTAATTATCTTTTATGACAGCAGGGTCGTATTGTACACAACAAGGTTCAAAGCTAAACCATATAATTCAGATGCTTTTTTCAGAGGTGTTGATCTATCTTTGATAGTCTGTGTAGACTTGTTTGTTTATGAATTAAGTTTCATGACTGATAAAGGATATTGGGCAGAATCAAGTGGGCAGTAGACTGTGGAAAGTCGATCGATATTTTAAAGTTCAGTTTTTACTTCTTGTCAGAGTCCTTTTGTATGGTTTTCATCGGGCATATCTAAGTTTGACCTTGGTCCATGCCCCCACAGGGATTTTTGTAAAGAGAACGATTCTTTTGATTTCTTGGAATGAAATAAAGTGATTGATATTATGTCTCATCTGTGTTAATATGTGACTTGGTATTTTTTCTTTTGATCTCCACATTTACTTTTTGCAATTGGTTATATTCAGAAAATTATATAAAAATGTTATATTTTGCAACAATCTTTTATTTAAAAAAATCAGCCTAAGCCCTTGTAATTAGTACTTGTGGATTGGGAAACACTTTTTGAGGATATAAACATAGGTTAATATTCCCGGATATCTTGCCTTAGCCAAGCAAGATTCGAAAATGTTTGAGTAAGATAAATTTATATATTTTCCTCAACAGCTACCAACTAACTAAGGGTAAAAGTGGCATCAACTTCAAGATAAGTATAGGTGGCAGCAAGTTTGACTCCAGACTGGAAGGGAGAAGGGGTTGGTTTAGATTTTTCCATGTGAAAGTGGTGAAGAAGGTCAGAAGCATACTTAGACTAGGAAAGAAAAAATACTTCCTTGGTTTGCAAAACTTGGAGGCCAAGGAAATAATGCAAATGGCCTAAGTCTATCATTTCAAATTTCTTCTAAACATTGGTTTTCACATGGTTTAAAAGTTTAGGGTCACTACTAGTGAGGATAAGATCATCAAAACAAAGAAAAAGGATTATGAGATGGTTTCCTACTTTCTTGGTATAGACAATGGGGTCAAAATGACATCTAAAAAATCCAGTGTCAAGAAAAAATTTGTCCATTTTGGCATACCAAGCTCGAGGAGCTTTCTTAAAACCATAAAGAGATTTCTTAATGCGGAAAACAATGATGGAGTCATTTTGTACATCACTAGGAGGTTGTTCCATGTAGATTTATTCTTAGAAGGTGGATTTGACATCCATATTATGGAACTTCCATTTATGTGAGGCTACAAGGGCTAGAACAAGGCAGATGGAATTCATTTTGACTACAGGGGAAAATGTTTCATTATAGTCAATTTCTTCAACTTGGGAAAATCCTTTGGAAACTAACCAAGCCTTGTTTCTTTCAACACTTCCATCTGATGCATACTTAGTTATGTAGACCCATTTACATATAAGAAGTTGTCTTCCTTTCGGAAGAGGTACAAGATCTCAATTATCATCTGTCTTTAAAGAGTGATACTCTTCATTCATTGGTGTGTTCCAATATGGATGGCCTAAAGCTTCTGCAAATGTCTCTAAATCATGAGTATTTGAAACTTGAGTTAAAATAGAAGAGTCTCACTGGAACTGTGAACAAGTCTAACGCTGATATGCAGGATCACCAACAATATCACCAGCTTCTTCTCATGTTGAACGTTCCCATCTAGGAAGTGGTGGTGTTGGTGCAGGTTCAGGTTCAATGGACTCATCTGGAGGAAGGTAAGAAGTCGGAGGTGGATTTTTATCCTTATTGTCATCATATGAAGAATGATAAACCATAATAAGAACATAAGATGGCACAAAATATGAAGATGGATCGAAGGTCAAAGAAGGCATAAACGTCGAATTAGGCTCGCAGGCTAAGATATTTTCATCAAATTTAACACTTCTTCTAATAATAATTTCATTACAATGTGGTTGAAGAAGTTTGTAACCTTTGACATCTTTAGAATAACCAACAAATATACACTCCTCACTTTTAGGTTGCAATGCTTTCCTTTTCTCATTAGGAATGTGAGCCCATGCTACACTGCCAAATAGACGAAAGTGACTTACATCTTCTTTAATTTTATGCCATGCTTCTTTTGGTGTTATATTTTTAAGATCCTTTGTGGGAGAGCAATTTTCTATGTAATTTTCACAGTTAATGGATTCCTCCCAATACTTTATACTTATTCCCTTGGATTGGATCATGCAATTAGCCATTTCTTTTAATGTGTGGTTTTTTCCCTCAACAACACCATTTTATTCTGGTGTATATGGAACAGTGTGTTGCATTTGAATGCCCTATGCAGTGAATTAACTTGTAAATTGATTGTTCACATATTCACCTCCATTATATGTTCTTAACATTTGAAATTGATGTCCAATTTTCTTTTCTACAAGGGCCTTGTCGGCCAAGAATTCGTCAAAAAATTTGATCTCAATTTTTAAGAAGTAAACCCAAGTTCCTCTAAAAAAGTCATCAATGAAAGTTAAGAAATACTTACACCCAGAAAAATAAGGAGAAGAAAGTGGACCACACAAGTCACTATGAACAAGCTACAAAGGGGCTATGGCGTGCCAAAAAGCACGTTTGTCAAAATTGTCCCGATGATGTTCACTGAGAACACAACTCGCACAAACACCATCTTTGCAAGAAACAAGAGGAAGAGCAGTCACCATCGATTGATTACATAGTTTTTGCAATGAGTGATAGTTTAGATGACCAAATTGTTCATGCCAAAGTTTGCTCAAGTCATTGCTATTAAAAACAAAAACTGATGCAAAAGATGATGACCCAAAGTTGCCAAACTTGTACAACCTTGTAATATCATCAGCAATTCCAGTTGCAAGAACACGTTGAGGATATTTTGTGTCACACACCTGACCCCCTAATTATTCTTTTTAAGGGATGGGGTATAAATTTTCCACTTTCCTACAACTCGATGAATTCCTCAGATGAGGACACCATCGCCTTGTTCTCACCGAGAGATTTCCAACAAATATAACCTCTTCCAAAATCGATCTCTGGTTTGAAATTTATGACATTCTAAAGTTTTCAGGGTGTCACTATCCATTGGCCATCCCCCCTCACCATGTGGCATCAACGTGGATTCACCTCTCTCGTGCCATATGACATGGCACTATCGTGACCCATGTCATCATTCTCTGGAAACAACATGGTCGCGGGAGGAGGGGTTATAGAAAATATATCCCCAGGTCTTTCTGGATATCGGGCCTTAGTCCCTTCAACAATTATTATGCAGGTCCAAAACCTTCCTCGGAGACCTAAATTCTCTTTCCACTCCAGGATCTATAGTGGAGTTCTATCCACCCTTAGATCTGATGGTTGAGATTCATTTGCACTTAACACATGGTTTAGACTTGACAAGGGAAGTTCCCACACCTAACGCGCGACCAATCCCACGACACCACATGTGACTATCCAGGCACGCCACATCACAATGGTGTGTGTGAACTCATCCAATTGGAGCTAGACACTACAACAAGGAAACTTCGGCGTCAACGTTTACCACACACTCCTATATCCTCGAATCTCCTGGAGCCCTGGAGTCCCAAAGTTTCGAAGTTCTAGAACTCCTTACTCCATACTTCGGCCTTCAGTCATGGTCTAGTTGTGCTCTACCCCACACTCTTGAAATCCCAAAGGCCGAAATCCCGAAGCCACAAACCATCAATCTAAGATCCTTCGGGATCCTTTTCGACCATTCGATCGGAATAGTGGAAGGATAGGCTAAGTAGGAGTATTGACAGGAAGAATTCGGTCTTCACTGCTTTGTGACCCCCTCGACCGGTAATACTCCAGAGAGGTAGAAAGGTTGGGGATTGCAAGAGTTGTGAAGTCACGAAATTGCAAACTCCCGCTAGTCCTCCGATCAAGTAGCTAATTCGGGTAGTGTCCCCATCGTTGGATTCCATAAGAGGACAAGGACTAGAATCACACTGTTGATCTGTGATCATGATCAACGGTGAAGAGAATACCCACAGTAAAATGTTGGTAAGTGTTTAATGATAAGGCAGATACCAAGACAATGGATAAGAGACCGCTAGTTGTTGGTCAAGCTGTCCAATCATTTTTTCGACAGGTTTCCTTCGATAGGATTTGAATGTTGTGAGGTTCCAACATCCTGGAGTCCCTAAGCCCGGAAGGATTATCTCCTTTATAACGTAGCGAAGGGTTCTAGGGTCCTGGTAATTTTGATGGATTGACAAGTTCAGAACAATCTTGTAGAGTCATTTCTGACTTTGTCTTTGAGGATTTGATCCTTGGACAGTCCCTTGGAGGATTATCACATATATAGATTCATAAAGGGGGTCAACTCGCCACTTACCCAAATTCATTTTTAAAATCCATTACTAACAATTCTCCTTTTCTAAACAGGATTAAATATAAAGACATTGACATAATATGATATTCAAATTCTATTTCAAATTTCCCAGACTGTAGGGCCATCAAATTTACAATTTTTACCATTCAACAAGATAAACAATTATGCCATCATTTAGCTCAAGAAAACTCATTTTATAACAAAACTAGTCAATACAATATAAACTCATAATCACACTTATCTGAAACTTGGAAATTAGTTAGCAAATGTTGAAAGGGGTTCCCTTTTCCACCCAACCATATGCACAGTTTCTCTTGGAGTATTCCTCAACTGGACACCCCCTATCTAGATCATGATTCCATGAGAGGGATTATGTTTAATCTTTGCAAAAACAAGGGACAAACATTGCTCTCTTTTTCCCACGGGAACGTAGCAGTCCAGTTTTCTATCCACCAAACAAGGGAGGCTATTGTGATTTCTCACTCAGTCACTGCAGCTTCGGTTATCAACTTAATTAGAAAACATTGTCCAAGCATTCTTGTAACCAGAACAACTTATTTTCTCAGTTCTCTTTAGAACAAGAGAACCTCGCGCGCTATTCTCTTCTCCATTAGTCCTCAGACACCATATCAACAACAATATGTTCAGGAAAAAGGTGGCATACCATAAACTAGGCTACATACTTGATCATTTGTTTACAATCTCTAAAACTTGGAACTTGACTGAAAAACTTTAGATTTCCCCCCTGTCAAGGACAAGTGGTTCAAATTCCCTTGACCATAATGTGTATTATTTCCACAATGCATATAACAATGAAGATCGAAACATTGATCTTTCGTATGTCCAACTTTATCAAGGAAAAGAGGGCTTCTTGCAATTCCTCCAACTTAACAATAGAAAATTTAAACTCAATAGAAGGGTGTTGGCTTCAACAAAAAATGTACCCAATTACAATCATAATTCAAGTCAATATTTGACAAATTGCAAGTCATGAAATTTTGAAAAGACACGGGTATCCAATCCCATTCCTGTGAATAAAAAGCAAGGAACCATCCGTGTATGCATGGAATTCCATGACCTGAACAAAGCCTGTCCTAAGGACAACTTCCTGAATTCCAGAATGTAGGAGTTGAATTATTCTGCAAGATTTTCTTGAATAAAATCGATTGTTGTTGTTGGACTGATAGGGCTTCAAAACTGGAAGCTTGAATGCCAATCGTTGATGTTGTTTTTCCCCCCTGTCAGGCACAACTTACCTAAGCCACATGCTTCCTTCAATATTAAAATAAAACAACCGCATTTAAAATATAATATTTCTTTGTAAATTTTGCCCTCACTTACTTCAGAAGCAATCAAATATCAACTCATTATTTCCCTTTTCACAATGGCAATCCCTCGCCATCAATTACAAATCACTTCATGCAAGCTTAATCCCTTTCACATGCAAAAACTCTTTAAATAGGTGATCAACTTAGTTTTAACACCAAATCCTTGAGCCGTGTAACTCCAAGCCCATTTAATCAAAGGCTTAACCCTAAAGACTATAGGGTCAGCTTTTAAATACTTTACAAATATCTTTTAAAAGTAATTCTAAAATTCCAAATATAAGTCATTTTGTAAAGGTAAGGATTTTTGTTTGGAGTTAAAAAAGCATTTGTTTTTTATAATGGAGTTTTAAACAGTAAATATACCATGTGTCTTTCTTCGGTTCATAGATCAAAACAATTGATTGTTTTGTTATGTATTATCTCTCCCACGAGACGAGACTAATCGCCACATCAAATCTCCTCCAGTCTAGAAACTCACTCAGGAATTGGATGGTCACAAAGGAGGAAAGGAATTTCTTCATGGTGGCGAACTACCTGACCACATGATTCTCAGCAAATAGGTTCTTCTCAGAAAGGCGGCTCTTTCAAGAGAATTTGTGTTCGTACAAATCGTTCCTGTAGCAAATCGCTCCTAAATCTGAAATAAATTGCTCCCACACAGATTTCTTTGGAAGCTTTCCAAATCACAACCCCTTTGGTTTCTCTTATCTCAAGTTACACAGGATCCACTTGGCGGCTTTGGATTCACTCAACAAATTAACCCATGACCAGTTTTGAAGAAAATGTCACCCATAAAAAAACAAAAATATACAACAGTTAAAACTATTATATTAAACCTTTCTATGTGGGACCTTCAACTTAGACCATGAAATGTTCACAATCAATTGTTTGCAAATGTTGTTGGACTAGAGGAAGAATGCAAAAATTTATGTCCAAGGCATCTTTAAATACACCATAAGTACAATATAACTAAAGTTATTTTAGTTCATTTAATTAAATAAATTAAAACTAAATTAGACAATTGCCACCCACATGAAATTATTCCCTTTAGTTGAATTGTTTGCTATTATCAAATAGGGTGGATTCTTCGAGTCGTGCTTATCATCACAATCTAAGGCATACAATTTAGGGGTTGAAAAATACTCAATAGAAGTAAATTATAAAGTTAATTAATTAATTTATCATAGGCCTATATCAAAGGAGGAAAAACATTTAAAAAGAATACATTTGTTTTCAAAATTAAGTCTAAAATATCAACATAATCATAGCAAAGGAAGGCCTTAACCTTGAAAAACTAGTGTCTTTGGTACTATGACTTGTAATTTACAGAGACCATGGAAACAGATAAAAGCTCTATGAACAAATACATATTGTTGAATCTTTGAGTGCTTCAGGGAACTTACTCATGGATAGAAGATGGGAATTGGTATCGCTCAAAAGAAATAGATATTGTTTCCATTGGAAAGGGTGTTGTTGTCATTGTAACAAGAATTCCCATGTTGGCAAGAAGCATGTCTCAGTGATTCTTCAATCTATCCTTCAAGGCATAACTATCATGCCTAATCAAATATTTTTTGAACAAGAGACATTTGCAGTGTGCTTCAAGGAATATTGATCGCGTGGCATTGACTATTCCACACATTCTTGCACTCCTGTAACATTTTCAATAACCTTGCCACTTGATCCAGTGGAAGAGAAAATGCAGAAGAATATTGAAGAGGTTGTAAATGTCCAAGTAATGGTTCAATGGCCACATTAATGTGCATTCCTCTAAATTCTACCTATTTCTCACAACAACATTCTCTGCAACTTGAACTAGCCATTAAAAAGTATGCTTTGTTTGTTGTATGTAACACCTGACACCCCAAAGAAAATGGAAATAAGTCATATTTCACAGCTCCAATGATATCAACCAAATTCCAAGCCAACCAAAATCTGCAAAGATACTCAAGCCTACACATTTCATCTCACAGAAACACTCTCTGCAGATTGAACTAGCCATTAAAAATTATGTTTTGTTTGTTGTATGTAACAGTTGACACTCCAAAGCAAATGGAAATAAGTCATATTTCATAGCTCCAATGATATTAACCAAATTCCAAATCCAACCAAAGTCTGCAAAAAATACCCAAGCCTACACATTTCACTAACACAAGTTGGATAAGTTACATGTTATTAAGGTATAATGTATTGGACATGCGGGGAAAATTTTTGGGGCTATATATAACCCATCGGCTAATTCTCTGTGACTTTTCCAAAAAAAATATTTGTCAATTTCCATTTTTTTTCTAAAAGTGATTTGCCCAATTCTATAGAATAAAAATTTTACCTTAAAAATAGCCCAAATTTTAATAAAATCCTTAGAAATTTGAATATTTTTACAAAAATATTGTCAAACATTTTACACTTTGTATATTAAAGACTAATAAAATTAATCAAGATTTCTACATTTTAAGATAAATTTTCATTCTTAAAATTATCCCAAAAATGTTTTGCAAAAAGATTGTGGTGTTCTGAGCCCTGGTCCTGCTCTGCCTTGTCCTCGGCCTTGGTCCCCCGCCTTGGTTATGGCCCTCCCGGAGTCAGATCTGGGAGGGGAGCCTCCTCCTTTCCTTCCCTCTTTTGAGAAAATTGTTTTCAAATCCATCGTCGATGGTCTCCCCCCTCCTAGATGTCCCTCGTAGGTCTCGAAATTTGTGAAGAAACTAGACGTGATTCCTGAAGTTTTATTATCCTCAACTGGTCCTCGCCTCAAAGCTATTTCCCTCTTTGTTCGTGGACTTGTAGGACAGTTCATGGGATTATGGCCATCCCCCAAATCCATGAATCACTGGGTTCAAAATAATTGGAAAGTCTTGATAAAAGTAAGATTGGATGTTACCTTATGCGGACGAGGTTTTACACCTTTCTTTTTGAACTTTTTAAGATAGGAATTTAATCTTCAGAAATGGGACTTATTTCATGGGTGATCGGGGATTGCACCTCAAAAAGTGGACGTGAGATTTTGATCCTGAAGTAGACATCCCTTCTTATGTTCATGTTTGGGAGCGACTTCCACATCTACCGCTGCACTGTTGGAATGATGACTATGCGAGAAGAATAGGGAACTCTCTGGGAATATATGTAGATCGAACAAAACCAAAAGATAACATGTGCGCATATGTGAGGCTCTATGTTAAAGTAGATCTTAAGAGAGGACTCTCTGAAGCTATCAAGCTAATTTTGGATGGGTGGTCACATATACAACAGTTGGATTATGAATATTTTCCTTTCAAATGCAAGTAGTTTCACGAATACGGGTATTTCCCCAAAAATTGCCCCAAAGTTCAAGTAGCAGAAAATGTTGGGAACAAGGAAGAATAGTGGCAGACTGTCCAAAATACTAGGGTGAGGAAGAGGTAAGCTCAAGAAGGTTTTGATGCATATCTAATAAGGAGCTACGTGAAGAAGCAGCATGCAAAGAAACTATGACGGGTCATGAAGCAACATTGGAGGCATCATATTCAGCAACAACAATGAGGGGACCTCTGAAATTGGCACCAGTGAAAGCAGCAGAAGCAAGAGGTAACTCCAAATCCTCCACTATTAAATAATGCAGGTTGTCTTCTGGAATTCTAGGGGTTTGGGAAACAAAATAAAAGTGAACATGGTGAGGGATCTCTTTCATTCAGAGCACCCAAACATATTCCTAATCCAAGAGACCAAACAATCAGAAGAAGACATGCAATATTTGAGTCTGTGTCTAAGGAAAGACACTAATGGTATTTCATTTAGTTCAAGAGGAGCTTCAGGAAGTATTTGCACCATCTGGGACAGTAATAAGCTTGATCTGATTTAGACTGTCAAAACCCAACACTAGATTTACACAGATCTGCAATGCAAACAAACTGATCAACATTTCAAAATATTTAATTTTTATGTTCCCATGCAATACAAAGAAAAGCACGAATGTTGGAACTCGTTAGCAGTTAGCTAAAGTCAGCCAGTATGTTGATCTATCCCATTGTATCATAGTAGGGGACATTAACCTGACTCTCTCTCTCTCATAAAAAGGGGAGGGACCACCCTTCGAGATCCTTTCAAACATTTTGTGGAATTCCTCACTCACAACTGGGACCTTATTGATATAAAGCCTAAGAATGGGAAATTTACCCAGACTAACTGACATCTTGGCCCTAGTCATATAGCATCCCACCTTGATATATTTATTTTCCATTATGGATTTCTTGATGCTTACTTCTCGCTCATTTCCTCCATCATCCCCTCAGCAGCATTGGACCATCAACCCATCTCCCTCTCTATCCTTCCCTGTGTAAACCTTGGGCCTGTCCCCTTCTGCTTCAACCCTCTTTGGTTAAATTACCCTTCGGCCAGGGAAGCCATTCATGATGCTTGGATTACCCTTTTTACGGGCTCCCCTTCCTTTGTTTGGGAGTCAAATATTAAATCCTCGAAGATTGGGCTCAAAAATCGAGTGGCATCCAACTTCAAAGAACCCTCCTTGGCTAGAAAAAATTTTCAAGCCTCTCTACTTCAGATCCAAAAGGAGATGGAAATGGGAGAAGCAATGTCACACACCCACTATGGCAACCTAGAATTTTTTTTCATCTTTTCCTTCGAGGGACAGAATCCCCGTATTTCTATGGGGCCTAGCGCAGACCATCCCTTCCCTTATCCTCCTCCAAGCGACCACAACCTGGCCTTAGCACAAGCGCCTTTCGCAACTTCGCGAGTTGGGAGTCAAGGCTTCTTGACTCCTCTTTCTCCAAACGCCAATACTCGAGATGCGATACGGGTATGGCTCCCTCCTCACTAGTGCCTTCTACATGTAACCATAGGCTAGGCTAACAACTAGCACCACTCGCAACTCGCGACTTCGCTAGTTGAGGTGTTGAGCCTTCGTGCTCCTCCTTTGCGAATCCCCGAGACGCGAGAGGTCAATGTTACGTGGACTCTGCCAAGCGATGCATACACGCCACTTGTCTCCTCCGTCGTACTCTGCTTATGAGTTGTGTCATTGCCGCCCATCACAAGAGACCTCGGCTCTCGGCATTTCGGGACCTTAGCGATCAAGGGGCAACTTCTTCATCCTGCGAAACCCCAAACCACGATAAGTCAACAATGGGTTGACTCTTTCTCAGGCGACATGTGTCCACCACCTGTCACTCGCTCCCACCTTTCTTTGGGCGCTTGTTGTCACACCACTTGTCAACCATGCGGTCCCCACCTAACAAGTGTGCCACGTGTTTGCACAAGCCCTAGATGCTCGACACTTCGCGACTTCTACAATCGAAAGGAGATTCTTTCAACCTTCAAACTCCCGATACATGATACCACGCGGAGGTTCTGATCCAATGATTCTCACGTGGCTTGGATCCAACGACCATGATCACGTCGCAATTTCACGAATCGTGAGTTCGTGCAGTCCTACCCTTGACCACTCCAAGTCGCGAGTCAGCAAAATGCTACCCGATTGCCACGCGTCCTGTGTCGATGGACGGTTCTGAATACTTCAGGACTTTCAGGACGTTGTCGAGTCCACTCTCCTGCCTATGCAAATGTTAAGATCGATGGTCAATAGAGCTCCGACAGATCCTTGGATCTACAGTCCTGGATCCCATCGCTACTTGTGAAGGTTGAAAGGGTCGAGGTGTTAACGCATGCGTTGCTCCTCTAGATCCATCAGTCATGACAGATCTGGGGTATTTCCGAAAGGATTATGACCGTTCGTCTACCAAACGATGGGGTATTCCCTTTCGATAATCAGACTCGCTATCATTTCTAAGCTTGAATCACGAAATTCAACCTCTCGGATCTTCAAACTCCCACGACTCCGAGACCTTAGAGAGCTACTCTTTCCTGCATAAGGTTTCCAGACCCGGATCGCATGAACCTTCAAACGGTTCTTGGGCAATTGTCCCTGATCTTAGTCGAATATTTGGGTAAAGGTTCGGTATGGTTCCAAGGTTTATGGGGTAATTCCCGGGGAAGAGTACTCTCAAGGAGCCTTCCCAGAGTATTATGAGAATCAAACAAACAAGACGATTCTCGGTAGAGGGAACCCATGCCCCAGACTTAATCATTTGTACAGAAATCAACTATGGCAGGTAAGTATACACATGCATCCATTATTTCCAGTCTAAAACACCAGCCAATCATTCCACACATAAATCATTATGGGCATATAAACATGAGCATGTATTCATGATATTCAATTCAAAATAAAAGGCATAAAACACTTATCAGATTCATCAGGCGTGATGCAACTGTTGGGAGGAGTGCTCGTTTCCACCCAATCGTAGGCTCAGTGACTCCAAACGGATTTACCACTAGCCACCCTCGAGCTAGACCACGATGCTTTGAGATTTAGTCTCCTACTTCCAGCGTAAACATAGTTACCAACTTAATGAGAACTGTGACATCAAAACGAGAACTCTGGCCCAAAAAACCCATATTTTTGCATAAAAAACATCAAAATCAACCCCCAAATCAAAAAGTGGTGCTACCGGTAGCACCATTTTTTAAAACGGG
>WSFP011496176.1:0-14309 GCA_009831015.1 Picea engelmannii
TGACAAAATCAAGAAGGAATATTTAAATGATAAAGTATTGGAGAACTTTCTATTTATGGAAAGTTGTTAACCCTAAAATAAGGAAAATAGGTTAAGTGACCTAGAAATGGGTTAAGTGACCTAAAAATGGGTTAAGTGACCTAAATGATGAAAGTATAAATAAGATAGAAATGGTATCTTGTAGATCATCCTTTTTGTGGATTAATGGAGAACTTCTTGTGAGAATATCTTTTGGAGTATTGATGGAGAGCTTCTTAAGAATTTTTGGTGTGGAACACTTGAGCATATTGAATATATATAGGTGACTGAGGTAACCAAAGGATATCTAAGCTGAATTTCAGAGGGAAGGTGAAGAAAAGAGGGTCGGAATTCAAGGGAGGATAAATTCTTTTCATGATGCTTTCTAAGGTATGTTATTTACAGGTCATCTCACCATTTTCGCAATAACTTTTTTTTTAATAGTGATTCAGACTGTGAGATTGATATGACATTGAGGAAACATATCCAAGTATCTGTGGTAAAAAAATCATCTTGTGGGTCATTTTAATTTTGGAGATACACTCTGTGGAAAATAGGGTGTGTGGCTAGTCCGAAAACTAGTCTAAAACATGTGTTTAGGGTAACAATGTCCTAACTTCTTCATAAAATATCCAATTTCAGTGAGACCAATTGTGTTGGTTATATTACAATTTGTAGTATTCTGTGTAACATGTTCAGATTGATTCAACAAATATTACGTGTGGGACACGCTCTACAAGGTCGCTCTGTAGAATAAACCAGAATTCAACAAGGTATGCCATTTTTTCTATAACTCATTTTCCGAGAGGTTCCAAGTAGTGAAACCTGGAGGAATTTCATAAAACACACTGAAGAACATTATTTATCAGTTTCATATGTTTATTCATTACAGGTACAAATTTATGATTATTTCAATTTAGGGTTGTTGACTAATCCAAAACTAGGTTGAGACAAATAGTTGATGAGTTGGCACATACATGAGGTGTATAGTTGATGATGTTGGTACACATTGATGATTCATTGTTGATGTGTAGCTGACACATGATTGGTATATACTTGGTACATGGATTGTTTCACTTGTTTATGGTACAAGTTGATTACAGATTGTTTGGTACAGGTTGGTGCATGGTTGATGCACTTGTTTATGGTACAAATTGATATCTGTTGAGGATTGTTGCCTCATATTAGTTGGTGATGAGGGTGTAATATGAGTCTTGCATTATAGATCTGGTGCTCTTGTAGAGTTTTACTCTATTCAGTTGTTGCTGAAAAACCCCAAGGATTGTAGTTCGTAATAAAATGAAAATTGTACATATATCTTGTGTTCTTTGTGTTCCTTGTGGTGATGACTTGTTGATGATATATTGATGATATATGTTGCTGATATGTGTTGACATTTAACTGGTTATAAATTAAAACAATGAGTAATGAGTTAATGGTGATTGTTAACTAAGGAGTTTTGGGAGGAAGAGCCCTACACTGTTCACCCCCCCTTCTCAGTGTAGTCGGTGTGTCCAACAGTCTTGATATATGATTGGTACATAATTGAGGCTACATAACAGTGAGGTTTTGGCACATGATTTGATGTGAGGGTTTATGGTATTTGGTTATGGATAATGTGATGTATTGCTAGAGAGTTTTTTATGGTTGTATTTGTATATGTCTTTGGTATATGATTGAGATACATGTTGGGACATATAGTTAATGAGTGGCACATACATGAGGTGTATATATGGTATGGTGATGTTGGTACATATTGATGAGTCATAGTTTGACTTATATTTGATGCATGATTGGTACATATTTGGTACATTGTTAGAGGCACTTTCTAGTAGTATTGTTGTCACCTGGTTTATGGAAGATGTGGAATATATGACTTGGTATACTTTTAGAAGCACATATTGATTGTGATACATCTTGTTGATGTTTGTAAGTATTCTTGTTTGATTCACATCTTGGTGATATTGTGCATATGGTTGAGAGTTGTCTTAGTGATTGATCTTGGTGAATAGATTTGATTTAGTTGCTGATATTGATGAGACAGGTTGATGTGAAAGGTTGTTGTGATAGGTTGTGTTGTGCATAGTTGATGCACTTGTGTTGGTACATGTTGTTACAGGTTGATTGGTACAGGTTGGTACAAGTTAACAATGACATGTTGATAGTGGCAGTGTTTGATTCAGTGACAAGTTTTCTACATTTGTAATTTATATTTAAATGTGGTTGGATGGGGCAAGGAAAGGGGGTTGTATCCTCCTTTCGGTTGGTTCTAGAGAAGCAGGGAATTGTATCTTCCTTCAAGTTGGAGCCTGAGAACTAGGTGGTTATAGCCACCTTCCAATTGTATCCAGAGAACATAAGGGGTTGTATCCTCCTTTTGGTTTTAGTGAGAGAATTTGGGAGTTGGAGCTTCCCTCAAGTTGTAGCTTGAGAAACTAGGGGGTTGGAGCCTCCTTCCAGTTGGAGATGGAGAATTGAAAGTTGGTGCTTCCTTTAATGTAATTCTTAAAGACATATAAGAAAATAATTTCATGGTAACTTTTCTCTGTGGTTTTCTCTCGCATTGGGTTTCCATGTAAAATATTGGTGTACTATGCATTGTGTGGATGTGTCTATTATTTTTTATTATGAATGGATGGATGTTAATTTTATATGATGCAATAAAATATTAATGATGAACTGATGAAAAGAGTTGAATAATTTAAAGGAATATACATTGTGATTAAAATGATTAATAAGTGGTATAAATTGCTCATTACTAATTCACCCCCCCTCTCAGTAATCCAACAATTGGTATCATAGCAGGTTCCTTCAAGATACAGTTTAACCACTGGAACAATGATCATGTAATATACTGAGAATGGAGTACCAATGTTTGATGGTCAGAGTGGTCTAAAGTATGATATGTGGAGCATAAGAATAAGAACCTTTTTAGAGGCACAAAGATATGATATTTTGTATTCAGTTGTGACAGTATATAATGCTATAAAGAAAGCAAAGACTACATCCAAGAAGGAATTGAAGAAGAATAAGAAAATTGCAATGGACTTCATTTTGGAAGGAATATATGATTCAATTAAGGATAAGGTGGGTAAATGTTCATCAGCTAAAGAAATTTGGGATAAGTTACATGATATCTATTCTTCACCCATCATAGATTCAAAGAATGCCAAATAAGATGCAGGTATAGAACATGAAGAAATATGTTCATCATGTCAGACAGATTAAGAAGAAGAAGAGTACATAATCAACATAAGTATGTTGTTTTTCTTTAATTGTGAAAAATGCATACATCTTGAAATTGAATTCCCTGAAGGTAATGAGATAGAAAAGAAAATTGAAATAGAAGACAATTATGAAGCAGAATTGATCAGTTCTTTAGATGAACTAAATAAGAAAAGAGAAAAAAACAAGTAACTAAAGAAATAATTAATGAAGAAAAGGGAAAGTGTTCAAGGTTCCGAAAAAGCTTAGCAGGTCATCAAGAATTTAAGAGCTTAGTTATAAGAGGAAAAAATAATTGAAGAAACTATAGAATATCAAAAACAATGCTTAGAAGCCAACATAGCAACAAAAAAGGAAGAAGCAGAAAAGAGAGAAAATATACTGACAAATCATGTCAATGCAAGAACTGATGACTTATACCAGCTTGAGGAAGAGTTTGGTTAAGAAGAGAGAAGACTTGAAGAAGAAATAATTACATTGAAAATCCAACTTGAAGAAGCAAAGAGAACAAAAGAAGTCATGAAGTCTCAGATAATGAAGAAATAAGAAGGGGTTGAGAATCTTGAAGAAGAAGTTGTCACACTAAGAGTCAAATTCATCAAGATCAACAAGAACGTTGAAGAGACATAAACATCCACATCAACAATAGCGAATGAAGAGAAGCATTCTAGGTTGCTTGAAAAGAAGAATGAAGAAATGAGAAAAAAAATATGCATAATTACTCAAGGGAAGGAATCATGGTCAACTGGAATCTAAGAAAACTAATAAAGATACATCTTCAAGAATACCCTCCACATTCAAGCCATAAAGAAGCTTCAATCATGATCATCCAAGGAAGGAATTCAAAAAGACTACACTATTCACTCCCAGGTGTGTAAATTTATTTTATGGTCATTGTTTTTATTGTACTAACTTTGGACATAAGGTTGCAACTATTTAAGTCCATGCCTATACCATCTCTTCCAATCCTAATCCCAATAACCGTCAGTCACACCCAAGGAAGTGTCCCTACCTTTCCTTCCCTTTGGGTGAGAAATTAATCCTTATAATATAAGGAGGTCTTTGGTAAACCCCTTAGACGTAGGAAAATAAGTCCCAATACGGTCAAGTCCTCCCCCTGGTGTATTGCATTAAGAGATGGTCTAATACCTCTAATGTCCAAAACTATCTAAGGGACTAGAACCTATTGCAGGGCTTATGGAAGAAATGTTAAAGAAATAAATGTTTATGTGGCCCCACATAGCATTGAATGGTACAAATGTCATAACTATGGACACATAGATCATTATTGTAGAAGCATGTTCGATAATTTCATGAAAGAGAACATTGATATCAGATATAAGAAAGTATGGAAAAGAAAACAAGAAGAACAAGTGAACATAGACCAGGTCCCAGAGATCACAATATTGGCAATAATGAGAGATGAAGACAAATCTTCAAAGAAAAAGGAAGATGTCAGATACATAAAGGTTTGGATAAGAAATGAAACAAAAGAAAAGAAGGTAAATAAGGAATGGGTTCAAGAGATTGTACTTTCAGGAATTGTAGTGCAATATGAATCCACAGACAGAAAGAAAGAAGTCAAAGTTCATAAAGATGTTAATTCTACCAATGATGATGATGACTCCGCATCGAAGCGAATATTTTTCTAAGCCATCTTGCTTGGAGACTCCCAGGTAATCTCAATATTAGATAGGGAGAGTCTATGCAACAACTAATACATATCAAAGAACCATCTTTCTAGTATCTTACAAAGTTAGAGTAATAGACTCAGAGCAGTCAGTTAGTAGAAGTTCAGTATGACAAATTGATCAGTTGACAATATTACACAGGAATAAGTTTATGATTGTATTCAGATAAAGATATCTTTAACACAGGTTGCTACAGATATGCAGAGTTTGGATTAAAGATAGAGAAGACCAGTGGACACATTTTACATTTGATGATCAATTGCAACAATGAAGACTTCATAATAGTACAATGACAGTTGGGTCAACATTGTGGACAATTGAGTAGCAAAGTCATGGAAAATATGTACATACATGGATTCGTAAGAACACTTAGTAGGTTTGGAAATATATATGACAATGGATGAGATAATGGATTCAAAGACTGGTTCATAGATTGGTTCAGAGAGTGGTTCATAGATAAAGGAACATTATCACAATGGTTGATAATGACACAAGAATATTTGAATGCTTATTCTTGAATGTTTTTCATATATGTCAGTTTATTACACAAGGAAGCACCAATGAAAAAAAACTCCAAAAGGAAGCAGGTATAGGAATCCATACATTTCATCTACATGACATCTTGCATAGAATTAAAGGGAGAGAAACAAAAGTAGGAAGACATGTAGAAAGATCACTCAGAGAAGTTTTCAGATAAAAAGGTAAGAACAAAGGTATGATTCCGAGAGGAGATATTTCTCATATGCATGGATAGAGAGTTAGATGATTGGAGAGAGAGCACAAAGGAATGATTCTAAGGGGAGTGATGGTCACAAGGGAAGCATGAGTGATATGAATTCAAGGTTGCATCAGAGCAATACCCTTTTTCAAAGGGGAAGATATTATTCATATGAAGGGAGAGAGAGTAATCAGAGGCTTAGAAACACAAATCCATATCAAAGACATTTAGACAGGGGGAACATCCCCAAAGGGAGATACCATTTTCCATTGATGCTAAAGGGGCAGAGATAGAAACATTGATGGGGAGTATGAGCATGAATGTTACCATGACTAAGTGTTGCCATCAATGTTGGTTTTTCCATCAATGCCAAAGGGGGAGATTGTCATACATTTGGATTAGGTTGATGGAAAATTGGTTTGGATTGTTGGTTGTCATTGATGTCAACCCTTTGCGAGTGATATTGTAGATTGATTTCAACCCTTATATATTGATGTCAACCCTTGGAGAATTATGGTAGCACAAAGGTATGGGTAAAAGACTAAAGTTTGTTTGAGGTATAAAGGCATAAACATCAGTCTATTTTCAGGTAAGACTATTCTATATTGATAGTACATGTCATGCCATTTCTGGTGATATGTGGAACATCACATAACTTTTTACGGTTAGAGAGTTATGGCCATGTGAAGTTGGAGAACCCTCATGAGTTATCTAGAAGCCCCTAAAAGGTCAATGAAGTCAGTTATTCTAGAAGCTCCTAGAAGAAGTGTATTAGTTAAATTGATGGTAACTAGGAGTTAATCATGGATATAATTGTTGCATTAAGAGAATAATTAAAAATAAATTAGTTACAAAAAGAAGTTGGGAGTTTGGTAATTATGGTAAAGTAGTTGTGATGAGAAGATTGAATAGTCAAAGTGGTTGACCAAGAAATAAATTAAATAATAAAGTGGTTGCAACAAGAAGTTAGCTAAGGGAAAAGAAATTATGAATTGACTAATTATATACAATTTAGTTGCAACAATAAGTTGTGAGTAAATAGAAATTATTTAAATAATAAATTAGTCAAAGTGGTTCCAAAGAGAAATTATTTAAATAATAAAGCGGTTGCAACAAAAAGTGGAGAGATTACTATTTGTGGATAAAGTAGTTGTAAGTGAAAAAGTGGTTAGAAGTGGGTTATCCCTAAAATAAGGAAGTTGGATTAAGCTGGTTAGAAGGTAACCCCTAGAGGAAGCTATTCAGAGAGTATAAATAAGAGATAAAGGGTCTCCCATTAGAACCTATTGAACACATTGAATATCTATCTTGTGAAAGGTTTATTGTAGGTACTCATTGATACATCTACAGTTATGAAATTATGAGGTGGAAAAGGAGAGTTGACGATGAAAGTTTCAGTAGCTGTAGAAAGAAAAACATTTGTAGCCACGGGTGTTTCTGTAGCCATAGGTTTCAGTAGCTGCAGAAAACGACAATTTTGTAGTTGCAGGTGTTTCTATAGCCACAGGTTTCTGTAACTACAAAACATTTCAGTAGCTAAAAAAAGTTTCGGTAGCTGTATAAAACAACAATTATGTAGCCTCAGGTGTTTATGTAGCCATAGGTTTCGGTAGCTACAGAAAGAGAAGTTTCAGTAGCCGTGGGTGATTTGGAAGTTGCAGGGCAGTTTGGTAGCCACATTAGATTTGTATATTGGAATTGTTCCCATTGTTGCGTGGTATGGTATAGGTCTTGATGATGATGGAGAAAGGTTTCTACAGGATGAAAGGTATGTCATATTCTTATGTGTAGTTGGATATTGTTGAGACATGGTTATGGGAGATTGATGATTTTTCCTAGAGGGACTATTGGATGTATAATACTTACTATAGTGAATAGTTTCGAGGTAGATCTATTGAAGCATATTGGTACATTGTGAGAGGATTTTGTTAGTGGTCTTGATATATGGTTGGTACACACTTGAGGCTACATAAAAGTGAGGTTTTGACACATGATTTGATGTGAGCGTTTATGGTATTTGGTTATGGATACTGTGATGTATTTTTAGAGAACTTTTGATGGCTATATTGGTATATGTATTTGGTATATGATTGAGATACATGTTGGGACAAATAGTTGATGAGTGGCACATACATGAGGTGTATGGTATGGTGATGTTGGTACATCTTGATGAGTCATATTTTTATGTATAGTTGATGCGTGATTGGTACATATTTGGTACATTGTTAGAGGCACTTGCTAGTAGTATTTTTGGCACATGGTTTATGTATGATGTGGAATATATGACTTGGTATACTTTTAGAAGCACATCTTGATTGTGATACATTTGTTGATTTTTTTTAGTAGTCTTGGTTGATGCACATATTGGTGATATTGTGCATATGGTTGAGAGTTGTCTCGGTGATTGATATTGGTGAATAGATCTGATTTGGCTGATGAGATTGATGAGATAGGTTGATGTGACATGTTGTGTTGTGCATAGTGAATGCACTTATGTTGGTAGGTGTTGTTGGTATACGTTGTTCCAGGTTGTTCGTACATGTTGTTACAGCTTGTTTGGTGTAGGTTGATTAGTACAAGTTGTTACAGGTTGTTGGTATAGGTTGACAATGACAGGTTGATAGTGGTAGTGTTTGATTTAGTGACAGTGACATGTTGTCTACATTTGGAATTTATATTTCATGGAAGTTAGATAGGGAAAGGAAAGGGGGTTGTATCCTCCTTCCGGTTGGTGCCAGAGAATCAGGGAGTTGGATATTCCTTTAGGTTGGAGCCTGAGAACTAGGTGGTTGTAGCCACATTTTATTTGTAATCGGAGAACATAGGGGGTCGTAGTCTCCTTCTAGTTGTAGTCAAAGAATTAGGGAGTTGGAGCTTCCCTCAAGTTGTAGCCTCCTTCCAGTTGGATCTCAAGAATTGGAAGTTGGTTCTTCCTTGAATGTAATTATTAAATACATATCAAAAAATCATTTTGTGGTTTTCTCCTGCATTGGGTTTCCATGTAAAATACTGGTGTACTATGCATTACGTAGATGTGTCTATTATTGTTTATTATGAACTGATGGATGTTAATGTTATATGATGCAATAACATATTAATGATGAACTGATGAACATTGTTCAATAAGTTAAAGGAATATACATTGTGGTTAAAAGGATTAATAAGTGGTATACATTTCTCATTACTAATTCACCCCCCTCTCAGTAATCCAACAATTATAATCTCATCCAGTAGCACAAATCTACTCCCATAGTCCTCATAACTATGAGTGTGATGTTTGTTCTCTCATTAGGTCTGAAAGTGCATTACCTCCTCATTCACCTCACATGACTGATCTAGGGAACCCTTAACCATAGAGGTTAACAGACAGGAGGAGAAACAACACACCTCCCTCTCAATAAGGGTGGACATTCTGCAGCCAAGCTTGTCTATGAATTACTCATACTTCACTCTAGACAGAGGCTTGGTGAGTATGTTTTCTATCTACTCATCCGTGGATATGTACTACAGCTCTATATCTCCTCTCTACACTATGTATCAGATGTAATGATATTTGATCTCTATGTGCTTTGACTTGTCATGAAATAGATGGTTCTCTGAAAGCCTTACGTAACTTTGATTGTCACAATGTATCAAAGTTGGCTCCAACTCTAGATCAAATATCCCTACAAGAAACTTCCAAAGACACACTTCTTCACGACTTGACACAGTAGCTACGATATACTCTGCCTCTATTGTATTGAGTTTCACTGATGTCTTCTTCCTGCTTAACCATGAGATCATACTTGATCCCATAATAAAGCAACATCTAGAAGTACTCTTCCAGTCCACTACACTCCTGCCTAGCTAGAGTCTGTATATCAATGCATCTTCACATATCCATCCAAGACATATCTCAATCCATATCCAATTGTACCACATAGGTACCTCAACATATGTTTTTTTTTCATCCAATGTACATGTTTAAGTTCAACCATGTACTGAATCAAGGCATTCATTGGAAAACATATGTCTGGCTTGGTGTTAACCAGGTACATCAAGGATCCAATCAACTATCTATACATTGTGGGATCCATCAAATATGAAGATGAATCAATCAAAATCTTCAGATTTATCATCATAAGTGTGGCCATGGACTTGCAGTCCATCATCTTGAATCTCTGCAGGATCACAACAATATATTTTCCTTGGCTAAGGAAAATATCAGCTGGTCTCTCCCACACCTCCAATCCCAGGAAATAATACATCATACCTATATCCTTCATATCAAACTCTGAAGCGAGCTCCCTCTTGCACCCAACTATAATATTATCATCTCTTGTTAGAAAAAGGTCATCCATGTATAGAACCAAGATCAACATAAAACCATTCTCAACCTTATACTAAAGCTTGGGATCTGCATAATTATTTTTAAATCCCAATCTTATCAGTTAGCTATCTATCCTAACATACCATGCCATGGATGTCTTCTTCAATCCGTACAAGATATTCTTCAATATGAAAACATGGGATTCTTTCCAATGGACCACGAAACCTTGTGGCTGCTCTATGTAAACTTCTTCGTCTATTATACCATTGAGGAAGGCAGTCTTGACATTCATCTGGTGTAATTTCCATCCCATTGCAGAATCAATTGCAATAATCGATCTGATGGAAGTGTACTTTTCTACAGGAAAAAATGTCTCATCGTAGTCTTCTCCTTCTTTATGGGAGAATCCTCTAGAAAAAAATATTTCCATGTACTTCTCTATGTTTCCATATGCAACATGCTTGATATTGTAGATCCATTTGGAAGTCACTACTAACTTCTCTGCTAGTCTCAGAACCACCTCCCACACATCATTCTTCATGATGGACTAATACTCCTCCATCATGACATCCTTCCATTACTTATTCTTAACATCTTCTTCAAAGGTGGAAGGATATGAATCAATGATGTTGCTCATTAGTTCTAAATATCTGGAAAACTTATGTGGTTTCTTTATCTCTCTAAAATATCCTTTGGGAGCTACATGTCCTTCAAATTTCTACAAGGTATTCTAGAGATAAGTTGGTCTCTTCCTGTTGACTGCAACTTCTCTGGGTGGATCTATAGGTCTCTCTAACTCTACCATCTCATTATGAACTTCTGGAATGGATTCCTCTAGTGTAGAGTATTCCATGAATGCTTCCCTTAGAGACTCCTACTCCTCTCGGTCCTCATCCATGTGAGAATCCCTTGATATTTTTAAGGCTTCATCTTCATCAAATGTTACATCCCGACTGATCTCAATCTGTCTCTACCCGAGAATGTATATTCTGTAAGCCTTCGAAGTCTCACTGTATCCAAAAAATGTGCCCTTCTTTCCTGAAGGTTCCAACTTTGTTCTCTTTTTCTTTGGAACATGTATAGATACTGGACAACTAAAAATCCCCAAGTGACTAATTTCTAGTTTCTTTCCAGTGAACACTTATTTAGGTGTCCTTTTCCCCAATATCTTGTGAGGACTTCTATTCTGGAAATACATATATGTACTTGATACTTCTTCCCATAAGTGCATGGGTAGGACCTGGTCATGGATCATCGATTTTGTTGCTTCTACAATGGATCTGTTCTTTCTTTTTGCAAACCCATTCTGCTGGGAGTTGTTATATCCATTTTAAACCCTCCTCCTCTGCAAAAATATTTGAAATCCTTTGAGGTGTACTCACCTCCATTATCATATCTCAAGACTTTAATCTCCCTTTATGAGAGATTTTCAACTAAAGCCTTGAATTCCTAAAACTTGTTGAAGACTTCATCTTTTTCTTTCAAGAAGTAGATCCATGTATTTCGAGAATAGTCATCTATGAATAAGACATAGTGTACAAAGTTTCCTAAGGATGGCACTGTGATTTGTCTGCATACATTAGAGTGTATGATTCGCAAGATTCCATTGGACATGCTGTCACTTCTTTTAAATATTCCCTTGAAATTCTTTCCAAGTACACAACCTTTTCATACACTGTCACATTCTACCTGAATGAAAGGTAGACATGTAACCATATTTCTCAATATTGATAGTGCTCTATAGTTTATGTGAGAAATTCTTCAGTTCCATAACTCACCTCAGCTAACAATGTTATGTAGAAGGGATTTTTCTTGGTGTCCCTTCAATTTATATAGTCCTCCCTCTCAGACATCAATCACAATAGCTTTATCAATGCTTGAATTCTTGGGCATATAAGAACTTGGCCATCCACAAAAGATACCCTAAATCCTTTATCTTATAAATCAAATATGGAAAGTATATTCTTCTTGAATTTTTGTACAAACAAAATATTCTTAATCAAAAGACAGTTACTTGAGTCAAGTTGTAGGGAGGCTTCTCCAAAACCTTTGACTACATGCTTAAAATCATCCTCAAGCTCCACTTGAAGGGATGAGCTCTTTTCTGTCAAATTTGAGAGAGGATTTCTGGATCCGGTCATGTCATTGGAAGCACTGCTATATATGATCCATGTATCACTCCCTTGAGTGATGATTCCTGTGAGTGATGAAACAAATACAATTTATTCATCCTTTGACTTGTGCTCTTCAACTTCTATTGTATGTGCATGGTGCTTCTTCTTCTTTCCCTTTTCATGTTTATGAGGACATTGTGTGACATAATGTCCCATCTTCTTGTAGGTGTAGAATCTGATATTTGATGCATCCTTCCTATGACATGGTATCTTATAATTATTTAGGATGCTTTCTTCCCTTTCCTTTCTCTTATTCACTTGGGAAACAAGTGATTTATTTTCATCATCATTAGTATTATGTGACTTGGATATCAACCTAGATTCCTCTTGGGTGCAATCTTCCCATAACTTGTTGAACTTGGGAAATTTTCTTCTGGTGAAAATCCATTGAAAAAATGGATCCCAAGAGTATGGAAATACATTGAGTGTAGTAGTAATGATTTCAACGTATTCTACTGGATCTCCAATGGCTGCTAATTGGTCCTTGATATGCGAGATCCTCATAAAATAGTTGGCTACTGTTTCTGACTTGTTCATTGTCACATTTCTGAGTTGATGCCTTAGAGTAATATTTTGACTGGTATTCTTACTTTCATGAAGTTTAGTTAGGGCATCAAACATTTCCTTTGATCAAATTATACATTGGGTATCAAATGATCCTTTATTGAGTCTATCAAGATTCTCTTAGCCCTGACCTCATTCTTCCTGAACTTTGCTTTGGCATCTTCTTCTTATGGTCATGGAAGAATTTGTTTGATATGATCCACTAAATCATTCTCTTCTAGAATGAGGATAATGCTTTGCTTCCAGGATCTAAATTTATCTGCTCCATCCAATCTATATTCAACGCTCATGCTCGTTGAAATTTTTGCTAGTAGAAACCCTAGCTATGAAAAACTTTGATTTTTCAAACTTCACCAAAATGCACACTGAGGGTTGTAGGGGGTGATCTAGTGTAGGGCACACTGCTCTGTATAAAGACAAGTCCCAACAACTTTGGAACTAATTCTCAACGAGCTTGAAAAATATATTACAGTGCAATGACAATGTGTTGGTGCAACTGATCTTCCTTCCAGTGGTGAGACTGTTTTGAAGGTAACCGACTCTAATCCTGTGTTATATTTTCTTAAGCACATTAGAGTTACTAATGTTATTTTAACATTAAATTATATATTATGTACTGAGAAATAACAACATAAACAAGATCCAAAAGAACACAAGATATTTTATCCCTGGAAAACCCCAAATGGGGGAAAAACCCAACAACCTTTCTTAGATAAATTTTGTTCACAAAGCAAATCCAATCATGAACCAACAGATAAACCCTAGAAAAAAGGCTATCTGAAGGTACAAATAGAAATACCACCCAAAAAAAACAATGCAATACCAAGGTAGTGTACCTTTTCCAAGAGTAGAGCACAAGAGAGAAATACTAGAAAGGATGAACAAGAGGAATCTCTGCCACTGCAGCTACTGCATCACCTTCCTCAGAATTGTGAATTGCTTCTGTGTAGATGAGAGAGTGTGAGTGAGTGTTCCAAAATGAGATAAGGAACCTCCTATTTATATTCTTCTTGTCCTCTTTACTGAGATAAATTCTCTTCTGGGAAGGTGTCACTTCATTTTTCTTTGTTCTTCTGGGCCAACTTCTCTTCTAGGGTATTTCCACATATGTTCAATGGTTCTCTTTCTTCTAGAATATTCTTCTCATATAATAAATCTCATCTATGAGGGAAAGTACCTCCTGCAGCTACCAAATCATTAAAAAGGTGTGCACCATTTGTTTCCTTCTGTCTTGGATCAAAGAGGGGTATTAATCCAAGGGGGTTTCACCTGTCCGCAGGGGGAACTTTACCACAATAGAAAATTGGACACTCCACTGGGGAAAGTTATATTTAGTGTTTCCTTGGTATTTTCTATCCTTTTGAGTATTTCTTGTTACTTTATCTTTTTTATTTTGATGCTTATTTGATCTCTCCCCTTCCCATATCATCATTGGGAAGTTCCGTGAGCCAAAAAATTGACCCTATCTCATATCTGGGAAACGTTTAAGTTTTTTAACATATTTACAGGCTTCATAACCCCCTATAAAGGAGTACAGAGCGATGAAACCTTGATTATCCCTCCTTGTCAGTATATTTAGGAGCAATAATACCCTAAACATCACTCTATTT
>ML885124.1:0-14309 GCA_009831015.1 Picea engelmannii
TAGTTCGTCAACATATCTGAAAAATAAAATTGAAAATCTACATTATGAAGGTTAAATTCCTTTAGATTCCATAACACTTAGTTACCGGTTTTCTACTTATGCATGAAATAAATAAAATACGGAAGATAGAGAACAATAAAGTACAATCACACACCATACACAACATAACACAACATAACACAAAGATTTTCTTTGAGAAATCCTTATGAGAGAAAACCCAACTAGAAGGCGAGACTTCTCTGCTCTCTTTTCTCTAGTATGGAAATATTGCAAGTAAAAAGGAGAAGGCACTCTCTATGGAGTTACCTGAGACCTATGGCCTATTAAGTTTCTACAAAACATCAACCCCCTCTATTTTTATCTCTAATTTCCCACTCCCAATTGTTTTTCTCTGCTATGGAACAAAATACAATAACATAGAATGGAACCCCTTCTCCCCCTAGTGGCCCGATATTTAATGTATCCCAATAGCCATATAGGGGTCGGTTTCTTACTTCCTCAACCCTTAATTGTGGTATGGTTTTGAAACTTCTAGAATCTTCTTGAAATTTCTGATGTGGCTAGCTCTATATGCATGAGTAGTGGGGGTTGACATGGCATCCTCTAGTACCATGGTAGTCAACACGATAGGCACAAATTTTTCATACAAACTCTGATTGAAAAATAGTCTGCATTGTTGGAAAGGTCTCACAGTGTAGAACATCGTCAAGGGGTGGGCATAATGTTTGGACACCATAACCCAAAATAACGTTGTTTAATGCCTCAAAATGGCATGGGAAGGTTCAAGACCCCAATTTTCCAAACTGGGACCTTCCACTAAAATGAACCTGGAAGCATACTCATCCAAATTTTTCCACTCTGAAAGCATTGAGATATATGAAAATTAATATAATGATCCAATCCAAATCATACCTCCCCATTTAGGGATGATTTTGGTCCCAAAAATATTCACTGAATGAGTTGAGGAATGTTTTCCTCTACCTTCTCCCTAGAGTACCACTTTGCTTTTCCTCGAATTTTTCCTTTCCATTTAACCTACCAAAGGTCATGCTACCCCTATATTGTAGTTTTAGACTGTGTCTACAAAATTGTGTCCTCTTTCAACTCTACTTGAGAATCTCATGCTAAATCCTCTATGGAAGGTAGTACCTTCTCCTCTTCTTGATCCAACATGGCGGGCTCATAGAATTTGAGATTCTCCACATTCACTACTTGGTAAATACACATGTAAGGGGGTAGAATGAGTTTGTAGGAGTTTTCTCCCACCTTTTCCAATACCTCAAGAGGACTATACTATAGAGCCTTGATCTTCTTACTAGTGCCTTGTAGCCTTTCCTTATTTAGTTGTAAACATACTATGTCTCCCACTCTAAATGTTCTCTCAATTTTATGTTGGTCATCTCTATCCTTGTACTTTTCCTATGACTTCTTCAGTGTATCTTGTACTTGCAAGTGGATCTGCATGATCTTATCAACATTTTTTTTTCTCACTCTGTCTTGTTGTCCATATACAACATCTAAGGGTGAAGGTTGCAAATACTCAAATCAAGTTTCAAAAGGAGACCTACCAATAGAAGTGTGGATTGATTTGTTATAAGAGTGATGTGTATAGATCAGATTTTCATCTGAGGCCTTCGAATGATTTTGATTGTAACCCCTCAAAAGCTACACCAAATACACCTAGTGATCCTATTTGATTCTTGTGAATCGAGTCCCAACATATAAGTATCAATTTTTTTATACCACATCCTTGGTGTCTGTTTTAATCCATATAGGTACTTTTTCAGCTTGCATACCAACTCCTTCTTTCCCTTCATAGAAAAGTCTTCTTGTTGCTTCATGTAGATTTATTCTTCCAGATCCCCATGTAGGAATTTTGTCTTCACATATATCTTTTCTACTTCAAAATCAAACGCAACAACAACAGATAAAAAAAATCTAATAGATGTTAACTTCGCAACATGAGAAAAAATCTCACCAAAATCAATTCCCTCAACCTGGGAATAACATTTTTTCTACTAATCGAGATTTGTTTTTCTCCACTTTTCCTTCTACATTCAGCTTTGTTTAAATACTCATTTTCTTCCAATGGGATTTCTTCCAGTCGACAACTCCAATAGATCCCAAGCCTCATTCTTATCCAAGGCTGCCATTTCTTCAACCATGGCCTTTTTCTAGAGTTTTCCATCCTCTGAATCCACTTCCTCCCTAACAAATCTAGGATCATCATCAGTAATAGACAAAGAAAAATTTGAATGGAAATCAAGTGGAGTATACCTTTCTGGTAGCCTTTTTCCCCACATCGATCTCCTCAATACTGGAGTATGAGGATCTTATTCTTCTGATTCTTGTTCTTCTGTAGAGTATGATTCATCATCCTTTGGATCAAACTATATTTTCTCTGGTTCTTCCTTACTTGGTAGGACTTCATGTTTGACAACATATTTCATTTCTATAAATACCACATCTCGACTATACACAACCTTCTTAGTTTCAGGGTTCCAAATCTCATATCCTTTGAGACCATCTTTATACCCAATAAAGATACACTTTTCAACCTTCTTATCTATCTTACTCATATTTTCCTTTGGAACATGAACATAAGCCTCACAACCAAATACCCTGAGATTTTTGAGAGAGGGTTTATTATCAATCCATACCCCATGTGGAGTGATTTCATCTGGTGTTGATGAGGGTGATCAATTGACCAGGTAACAAGTAATAACCATTGCCTCTACCCAAAATTATTTCCCTAACCCGACACCACTGATCATGCACCTTGATTTTTCTATCAGCGTCTTGTTCATCCTTTCTGCAAATCCATTTTTTTGAGCTGTATATGGGTAGTATTATGCCTTTCTATATCGCACTTATCGCAAAAATCTTCAAATTCATTCTCGTGGAACTCTCCACCATTATCTATCCTTACCACCTTAATTGTTTTCTTTGTTTGATTCTCAACGAGAGCCTTAAACTCTTTAAACCTGTCAAAGACTTCATATTTATTCCTGAGGAAATATATCCAAGTATTCCTTGATAATTCATCTATAAATGAGACATAGTACACATATTTTCCCAATGATGGAACCGACACAAGTCCAAACACATCACAGTGCTCTAGCTGTAAAATTCCTTCTTCCCTCATTGCACCAGAGGGGAATCTTACCCGATTTTTCTTCCCATATATACAATGTTCACAGAAATCAAAATCCAAAGATAATTTAGACATACCTTCAACCATACCTTTACCATGTAGTAGTCAAAGAAACTTCTCTCCAATATGCCCCAGCCTTTGATGCCACAACATAACATTTTCTCCAGAGACTGTAGGATTTTTTTCTTCTTCTGCTCCAATATTAGGAACAATGGAACTATTACACCCATTACTAATAGTGTTTCCTTGCATCTTATATAGAGTTCCAATATGGACTCCCTTCAGCAACACCATTACTCCTCGAACCATCTTGCAGGTTTCTTTTTCAAATACTATTTTTACCCCTGCATCATCCATTTTTATTACAAAAATCAAATTTTTGGCCAATCCTGGGATGTGCAGAACACCAGAAAGTGTTATAATCCTTCCATCTATGAGCCTCAGTTTGAATTTTCCTCATCCTATGATTTTGGTTGTCGAGTCATCACCTAGGAAAACATTACCTCCATCATACCTTTCATATTCACAGAACCACTCCCTGTGGGGAGTCATGATTATGAAAGGATGCACCTGAGTCAACCAACCATACGTCATGATCTGCATGTGTTCTTGAAGAAGCCAAGTACACATCCCCTCCTTATTCCTTGGAGGTATTTTCTTCTGTAGAGGGAGAACCTTTAGATCCCTTCACTTTATTGATGTTTTTGGATCTAAATTTCTTCTTGAAGTGCCCTTCTTTCCCATGTCTCCAACATACCTTTACAAAATTTCTGGGAGATTCAGATCTACCCTTAGACCTAGATCTCCCACTTGAGGACTTATATATATTTCTTTTATGGGAGCATCCTCTTGCAAATAATGAATATTTTTTCTGTCCTTCCATGTTCTTCCGTATCATCTCCTCCGACAACAAGGATGAGACCACATCATCGAAACTCAAGGTAGTTGTATTAATACCTATGGCCATAACCAAACTACCCCATGAAAATGCTTTCCCAATGTCTAATGGGTACTAATAAGGGATGGTATAAACATTGCTTCCTGTTATTGGGCTTGCTAGTACAACAAAGTATGCATCCTCTAATATATCATGCTACATATTCTTGCATTCTAGGCCAATACACACACCTTTGTAAGTTGAAAATTTTCATTCCAATACCAAAATTTCCTGCAACCTTGGAGGTGTCACCCTCTCTAATAAGCTGAAATAATTCACCTTTAGGAATAAAAATCTTGTCAATCTTGTATAGTAGACCGTCCTAGAAATGATATTCCGCCTTGTTGTCACCTTCTTCTACATGAATTTTTCCCTGTAGTTGTTGAAACACCTCCTTGAATTCCTCATCATCTATGTATGACTCTTTGTATGCATTATGGGTAAAAGGATACATGTGCATCAGAGTTCCTAATGCTACAATATTGGATGTGGTTGGCCATGAAATCATGTCTGTCAACTTTATTTTTCTACCATTCTTATACTTGATGACCAAATGAACCAATTGTAAGAACCCCATCTATTTGTAGTGCCCGATTTGTTGTAACTTACTCTAGGCCTACAAATGTTGGAGTTGTTGGTGATATGTGTGGATGATTGTCTCATTTCTAATCAAATAGTGCTTCCACTTTTTGACAACTTGTACTCAGGAATAGATATCCTTGTCATAGGTAGGGTATTTGAGGACCTCCCCATGAAATAATTCATAATGATAGCAGACATTTCTTCCTCCCTGCATCAGGATTTCTCCCATGTCATACCCACTTTCATTTGTCTCCACTTTGAAGTGCTTCTACAAGTTCGGTAGCATGAGCATTGTTGATTGAATGATATTTCTTTTCATCTCATCAAATTCCTTCTGTTGATTCTTCCCCCACTGGAAACTCTTACTGCCAATTGTTATTATATGGAGTGGTGTAGCTACTACTAAAAAATAAGTTATGAACTTTCACAAGTACTTTGATGCCCCAATAAATCTCCTTACTTCTATACAAATTGTAGGAATTGGCCATTTCATGATGGCCTCCATCTTGGAAGGATATATATTGAGCTCACCTCCATTGATCAAAAACCCCATATACACCAAGTACTACTGAGAAAACTCATATAAATTGAGATTTGGAAACAACTGGTGCTTCTTCGGGGTCTCTAACAGCTATATAAGATGTGAGATGCTCTAGGTAACACTATAAACTAGTATATCATCCCATTAGACAATAACAAATGAATATAGATAAGGGTGTAAAACATCATTCATTAGTCTCATAAATGTAGTTGGTTTGTTGCATAAATCGAATGGCATAACCAATCAGTCATACAAACCTTGTCTTTTCCTTAAGGAAATCTTCCAGGTATCTTCTTATTTGATTTGTACTTGGTCATATCCTAATTTCAAATCAATCTTAGTGAAGAACTTGGCATATTTTAGCTGATCCAACAAATCATTGATGATAGGAAAAGGGTATTGATTCTTCAATGTAATATTTTTCAATGCTCTGTAATTGATACACATTCTCCAAGTCCCATACTTCTTCGAAACAATTATGATGGGTGACCCACATGGTGAGATACTTGGTCGAATCATACCCTATTCCAACAACTATTGCAATTTCTTTGTTACTTCCTTTTCTTCTAGAATGCATTGTCTATACAGTCCAATATTCGACAAGGGGGAGTCTGGAAATAATTGGATTGTATGCTCCACTTCCCTCTTAGGTGGTAGCCTGTTATTCTCCTGGAACACTCCCCTTTGTTCCTTTATAAACTCCTCCAGTTCATGTTTATGCACCTTAGTACACCACTCCATGGATGTATTTACTTTTAATGACTCTTCACTAGACTGATTTTCCCTTAGGAAAATTAAAACTTATTTTTTGTTAGAACTAATTAATTTCTTATCTTGGTTAGCACTTACTAGTGAAATTTATTATTTTCCTTTGTGCACATTGATGATGAAGTATTTCCCATCCTTGATTAGGTGTTCTTTCTTGTCTCTCTAAATGAAGACAACATCCCTCATATACATGTAGGGGCTTCCAAACACTACTCCATATACATCTAGTGGTACTACATCCAATTCTACTTCATCTATCAAATCAAAACTTACAACAAATTCAATCTAGTATTGCTTTATAACCTTGATCTATGCATCCTTGTTTACCCAACCCAATGGATACGAGATAGGATGATCATGAACCTCCAATCTAAGATTGTTGACTAGATTCTCTGCTATGATATTATCCTATGAACTAGAGTCAAACAGAGAATTGATCTTGGTCTTATTGACCTAAATATTGATGTGGAAGAGCTTGGTCATCTCCTTCTCTTCCTAGTGATGAAGGATACTCATATTCACCTCCTTTTTCACATATGTGAAAACAATATTTTCATACACATCGGAGCTACTTTCAACCTGATTGCTCGAATATGTGGCTATTAGGTTATTTTTCTTTCCATCCTTGTAGTTCTTCGGGTTTATCTCTATACGTATTTTCTAAAACTTTTCCTCAATGTGGTCATTGATGTTGCAATAATTGCAATGGTTTTTGGGATATTTACACTAATGTATAGTGGTTGTTGTCTTCTTATCTTTTCCCCCTTTCTACTTCTTCTTCCCCTCCTTGGAAGCTTCTTGTTCCTCTTTCTGCTTGGAACCACTTGGTTTCCCTTTCTTGTGGTCTATGTTTTCCATATATTATGCTTGTACACACACCTCATCCTCTTTCCTTATCTTGGAAAGTATCACCTGCTATCATAGATTGTTGGAATATTGAGNGGGGGGGGGGGGGATGAATTAGCATGAGAACTTTTACCACTTTTAACCACAATATATACTTCAACTTTATTAGCGCTATATCATCAATGTATCATCTATGAATGAATTCAATATAACATGAGCATATAAACATAAGCAACATCACATAAAATACACATTACACTAGGATTTATGTGGAAACGCAAATGGGATAAAACCATGTAATTCTTTATTATATATTGTCAAGAATACATTCATTGGAAGCACCAACTTCCCAATTATCCAACTACAACTAGAAGGATTCTGTGACCCCTATTTATAAGATCCAACCTAAAGGAAGTTACAACTTCCTGAATTCTCTAGCTCCAACCAGAAGGAGCCCCTGATTCTTAAGCCACAACCTGAAGAAAGATCCAACTATTTGTGTTTTTCGTCTCCAACCGGAAGGAGGATGCAACCCCCTTTCCTTTCCCAGTTGTGTCGCCCTTAAATATAAGTGTATACCAAATTGTCACTACAAAAATCACTTCCACTGCCACTACCACTGTCATTGTCACTGGAACTGTCACATCAAATTGTAACCTATAAACCTGTCATTATATCCAACCTGTCACTCTCATTTCTACTGTCACTATCATTGACATGAAATCATTGACCTATCACCAGTTTTGATACTCAAAACCAAATCCTCTCACATGGATACCATCACCAAACCATGTATACCAACCATGTACATCAACCTGTATCAACCATGCACCTGTACCAAACCATGCATCAACCATGCACCCAAACCTGTACCAAACCATGCATCAACCATGCACATCAACCATGTACATCAGCACATGTATCATCAACACATGTACTATACCATGTACCATCCCATGTCCCAACCATGCACATCAACCATGTACATCAACACTTCTACCAAACCGTGCATGAAACATGTACCATACCATTAACCATGTACCACACCAAGTACATCAACCATGTACCATAAATCATATACCATGAGATGTGCCTCAACTGTATACCATACACCATGTACCATAAATCATATACCATGAGATGTGCTTCAACCATACACCATACACCATGTACCATAAATCATATACCATGAGATGTGCCTCAACCATATACCATACACCATGTACCATAAATCATATACCATGATATGTTCCTCAACCATATACCATACAACATGTACCATAAAATACCAATAATGAAGTGCATCAACAAAATTCTTAAGTGTTTTCCAAGATCACCAACATATGCCTTTGACCATGCACCATATCATCAACCATATACCTCAAACAACATGCCAATTATCCATCCAAGTACCAATAACATCAAGAGATGTATCTAATACATATGCTACCATATACTAAGTGTTTATCTCAACCTTGTACCAACATCATAAGATACGTCTCTAATAATAAACCATAACCATGACATATACCAAACCAGACATCAAGATAACCAAGAGTGTACTTCTAACAAGGTATTATGTCATCACCAAGGTGTACCATGCACAATCACTACCATGACATGCCTCAAGCATGTATCATATCAACATAAGCATAAGCCTAAAAACTAACACATAAGCATATCTTTGATCTTGTAGACACCATGTTGTATCATATAACAAATGAGTAAACCAACCTGGGCATTAACAACTTGGTACAAGCATCACTTCTCAACCTTTCACAAGCCTTTACCTTGAACCAAGCTAAACAAATCTCTACAATGGCCATGAAAATGCACTTTATCACTATCGAAGGTACAACACCCACTAATTACATGTGCATTATAGTGAGACTACTAGCTGACTGAACCTTCATTGAGCTAACCGATCAACCTAACGGATGGAAGGGAATGGAAGTGTTGTTTGAAGCACGCTCTACTTAAATAGATTTCACGGAAAACCGGCTAAGGAACAACAGGGGTAAATAATAGATAATTGCAATTATGATGGAATAAGCTAAGAAATTTCCTCGCATCACCCCACCCATTTCTAGTTCCTCTCCCGAGACCCTTAACAATCGAGTTCCTAAATACCCTTATACCCTTCCTTCAGTCAGTCAGTTAGTCAGTTTTCACAGATCTGTGACTTGATCCTCTACTTCCCATGGATATCTGCACTTTCCTCCACTACAACCCACATACATCCGCACCTTTCTGACTTGTAACCCACAGATACCTCAGAAACTAGGGTCACTCACATTTTCTAAAACTCATATAATTTCACCTTCGATACTCCTTCACAACCTCAGACTTGCTAGCTCAGATTTGCCTTCAGATTTACCAATAAAAAGATAAACGATATCACTTATTCACTTAGAGATATTTAATAGAATGTATGTGTGAATGTACTTATGAGAGGCTCATTGAGATGTATTTGTAATTTTTCTAAGTAACCTTTTTCCTTACTTTATGGGTTTCTTGTTACAACCAATTAACCCTTTCATTAAAGGCTTGTAACCAACTAGGGGATTCTTGACCATTCTTTGGGGCTTATAACTTCACAAGGCCATAACTCCTTGATCGCGAGGAACTACGTGGCATACCACCTATCACTGGAAATGATACGACAAGGAAAATCCATATATGAGTGTCTTACTTGCATTTGCACTTTCCTTCATGTCCTTGTTCCTCAAAAAACTTCAGGTCTCGTGACCACACCTCTGGGGCTTCATGTAGACTTCATCAAATGCACCTATCCCATATGCTAACATCAACCACTCTTGTTGACATCAATGAAAACTAACTCACCATCAATCTTAACTATATATCTAAGGATTCCAAACTTCTCCAAAGGTTGACATCAATCTCCAAGGGTTGACATCAATGACAACCAACTATCCAAACCATCTATCCAAAAATATCCTCCTTTGGCATTGATGGCAACACCAACATCGATGGAAACATGCATACTTCAGTACTTGTGCTCCCCCTATGACCATTCCTCCTCATCAATGTTTCTCTCTCTCCCCCTTTGACATTAATGGAAAAAGGTATCTCTCCTTGGGGATTCTCCTCATGTCTTCATTCTTATGTTCTTTCCTCATGTTTCTTTCCAAGTTCTTTTTTTCTTTTGATAACAAAGAGTGACTCCCTCTAAAAGTATACCTTTTCTAAACAATGATTCTCTAACTTCATGCACTTGACTCTTTCTCTTATGAACTTTATCTTTCTCTCCCTTTGTCATGATGGGAAAAGGGATAACTCCCCTAGTCACTCTATCTCCCCCTGTCTGCATGCTTATATTCTTTCTCTGACGATTTATCTTCCCTTTATTTTTCTACAAGATGTCGTGTTGATTAATGCAGGGTTTCTTATATATGTTTCATTTTCTCTCTTCCAGTGTTGCTTGTCCATTGGTGCTTCCTCTTGTAAATCTATGACATATATAAAATCATTCAAAATTTCTTGACTTCAAATACCCATGGCCTATTATGTTCATTGTTTAGACATCCATGACCATACTATTCAATAATGTCTGTCTAATTATATAATCTTCTGCTGAAGGTTTCTCTTTCCCTATTCTATTGTACCTTTCATTGCTTGTCTTCTTGTGACCAATTGGTTCCACTTGTCCATTGATTCCATTAATTCCAATTGTAAATATTCTTTATCATATATCTTTCTAGACCTACCAATGATATCATAAATCTATCTATATCCACATGTCATAGGATATCCATAACTCTCCTACTCAACTATCCACAATGTTGACCCATCTGTCAGTGAAGGATTCTTTGTTGTAACTGATCATCACATATTCTTGTTTCTCAAACTGAATCAAATATGTCCACTGATTTGCAATACATCCTTGAACCTATAATCAATATATCGCTACCTGGAAAGTGTGTCAATAATATTCCTCCGGTATCTGCATGGGAATATTTCTTCGCAATCGATGAATTCGTCATTATGTACTTTTGCTATTTGACTTCTATGAATATGTCTCTTCAAATAATTCAAATTGTTCGAATGATGGTTCTATGATCTGTAGTAGTTACTGTACTGACTCCCCCTATTCAATAGTCATATTTACTAGGAGTCTCCAAGCTATTTGGCTCGACACAATGGATGAATCCACCCTAATGCATATTAATCTTCCTCTTCATATATAGATTCATCATCTCTCTGAACTCTTACTTCTTCCTCTTTTTTGTCTATGGATTCTTTATGATCTTGCACTACAATTCCTGAAAGTACAGTCTCTTGAGCATGTTATTTATTCATTTGATCTTCTTTTCTTTCTCATACTACTATAAATCATATGATCTCTCAAACATGTTATTTATTCACATTTTCTTCTTGTTTTTCATTTCTTCTCCAAACCTTATTGTATCTGACATCTTCCTTTTTTCCTCTAGATTTTTCTTTATCTTGTAATATTGCCAATCCTAAGAGTATGACTTCTAGGTGACCTTCATTCATTTTTTATTATTTTACATGTTCTTGTTTTCTTTTCCATACTTATATCTAATATCAATGTTCTCTTTCATACAAGTGTCCATCATGTTTCTACAATTCTGAGATATGTGACCATAATTGTGGCATTTGTACTATTCAATGTTATGTGGAGCCACATAAGCATATTTTACTTGAACATTTCTTCCATAATCCCTGGAATCTATATCTTTATGTTCAAAGTTAGTAAAATTAAAAAAATGACCATAAAAGAAATTTACATACCTGGGAGTGAATGATCTTCTTTGTGGTGTAGTCCTTATGAATTCCTACCTTAGTTGATCACGATCTTCTCTTCTATTGACTTCTTCATCATGATTGAATCTTCTTTGATGCTTGAATGTGGAAGGTATTGTTGAAGATGTATCTCTAATATACTCATTCTTCTTTGATTCTTGTTGACCATGATTCCTTCCTTTGAGTACTTCTACATAGCTCTTTCTCTTTTCTCCATTCTTCCTTTCTGGCAACCTAGAGTGCTTCTCTTCAACCTTCTTTTCTGATGTTGTAGATGTTTCTCTCTCTTCGCGTTCTTGTTGAGATTGGAAATTTTAACTCTTAATGTGACAACTTCTTCTTCAAGATTCTCAACCTCTTCGTTTTCCTTCATCATCTAAATCTTCATGATTTTTTTTGTTCTCTTTTCTTCTTCAAGTTGGATCTTCAAGGAGATGATTTCTTCTTCAATATTTTTTTCTTGTTGACTAAAATTTGCTTCAAGATAGTTTAAATCATCATATATTTCCTTGATATGATCTACCAAAATATTATATCTCTTATCTACTTCATTTCTTTGTGCTACTATTTCGGCTTCCAAACACTGATTCTCTTCCATCTGACTTTTGTATGTTTCTTCAATCCTTCTGGCTTCTTCCAATTGCACTTTTAGTTTCACGATGACCTGTTGGGATTCTTTGGAACTTTCTTGAGAATTCTTCTTGAATAATTGTTCCTTAAGGGACTTTATTTTCTTCCTTTCTTTCGTCAACTCGTCTAAATAACTAATTAATTATGCTTCAAGATCTACTATGCCTTCTTCAAAATATTCTTCTTTAAAATCTATATGACATGAAGAGCATATTTATTCTTATTATGTACTTGCATCTTCTTTATCACTCTCTGGATTTTTGATGGGAGATTCCTCAAAATAGAGATCATGTAGCTTATCCCAAAGTTCTTTAGTTGATAAACATTTTCCCACTTTCTCTTTTATTGAATCAAGTAATCCTTCCTAGATGAAATCCATTGCTATTTTGTTATTTATTTTCAATTCCTTCTTGGCCCCAGTCTTCTATTTATTAGTAGTGATATATCCTATAACAATTGATTTCCAAACATCATATCCATGTGCCTGTAAATATATTTTCATTCGGATAGTCCACAACTCATACTTCAGACCAATTTGACCATAAAACTGTGGTATTCCATTCCTATACAAATTTCTTCTCTTCATGATAAACCTTCCAGTGGTTAGATTGTTTCCTGAAGGAACTAACTCTCATACCAATTGTTGGAATACTGAGAGGGGGGGTGAATCAATATGAACACTTTTACCACTTTTAACCACAGTATATAAACTTCAATTTTATCAACAATATATCATCAACGATCATCTATGATTGCATTCAATATATCATGAGCATATAAACATAAGCAACATCACATAAAATACACAGTACACCAGGATTTATGTGGAAACCCAAATGGGAGAAAACCAAATAATGCTTTCTTATATATTGTCAAGAATACATTCATTGGAAGCACCAGCTTCCCAATTCTCCAGCTACAAATGTGAAATATCCATGATCTCGTTGATCAAGATATTTTCTATTGATCTAATGTTCTATCTCGCAGATCTAATACACTGGGGGTTTCTGGATGCGTTTCAGTTGTGTGTTTGAGATATTTATGGTTATTGCATGTGCATGTTGCATATTTATGGTTTAAACAATATATAAAGGATGCATGCGGAAGTAAAGAACATCAACTGCCCAATAACATGTATTATGCGACTCAAGCATGGAAATACAATAACATACTAGAAATATAGAGTATAATCGTCAGCTAGATCTCATGGATCATCACTGGAATACAAGAAAATAACATAAAAATACCTATGATCAGAAGATGAAGGCAGATCTGATGCATGCACGGATAGATCGAAAAAAATATGCGATTTGGGAGAAGTATGGTAACCGCTACCAGCTTGAAAACTCGTCCGGAAGGATAGACCATCAGAATGAGATGGAAAATGCTTCAATAGAAGAGTCCTAGTCTCTAGACTAAAATGGATGAGTGTTGGATGTCAGATCTGGTCTCTGAGGCACTGGATCTGGACCCCTGGGGGGTTTTCGCACCTCCTGGGACATTGGATGCGCCCCAAATGATTCCACCAATGGAATCTGCTTCTATACAATTCAAAATGATTGTCTCGCCAAATGAAGAACTAGGTCGGAAGGGTTTCCCTAGATCTTCCCTAATGCTCCTTCTGTAAACTCAAATGTCCTGCCAGAAGAGTTGCTCCCTAAATGGCTAGATGATGTGCTCTGCAATATTCCACGATCATAATATGATGGAAACTAGCTCAATCTGAGCGCCCTAGCTGGATATCAATTGGGTCAGAAGGAAACTACAATCTGAGTTTGGACCTCATGCAGCTCCACAAACCCTCAATCTGACTTGCGCCCTCACTGGCTGAGTCATGCACACTACAAGTGGATACTCCTAAATAGCATGGTGAAATACATGGATGGTACATTTGATGGGATAGGGTGTGTCTCTCAACACCGAAACTGATCAATGGTGGTGGTTTCCTCCAGAAATCCACAAAACAGTCAAGGTTGATCCTCTTCCTCCTCTGGGAACTCTCAACATCAAATCATAACCATGCATAATGAGGAATTAGGTCAAATTATTCCCTTTATACCCCT